>JABCPV010000030.1:0-292569 GCA_016584345.1 Suillus ampliporus
TGCTTGGGTCTGTTGCTGCTTGCGGACGGTCGTGTCCCGGAGCGACTGCAGGACGACCTCGGCATCGAGCTGCGTCGTTTGCAGAGTGATGCCGTCCCACCACTCCCATTCCTGGACGACATGCAACTTTCCAGCGCTGTCGAGGGTTTGAAGCTTCCTGACGCGAGATCCGAGCTCGACCTCTATGAGCCTGCGCAGGGCTCCGACTAACTTATCCCTCAGGAGCTTCGGGCGATACGTGCCCATGTACACTCGCTCGACAGCGATCGCCCTCATGCAAGGCTCGATGTCTCTGGCGGTATTCTTGATCGCAGGGCTTTGCCAGTCCCATCCCGTCGTGTGCAGGGCCATCATGCCACCGATGGACTGCGGTTCCATCGCCAAGTTTCGGTTACGCATGCCGGACTTGCCAGCACGCTTCGATAGCAAGACCTTAGTAAGTGCATCGCTGGCGATAATCTCGTTCTCCGGCAAGGCATCAAACTCGGCGTCCAACGCTTTCCTGTCCTTCGCTCGTGGGTGCCGCAAGTTCTTGTCATTCGTCATGTAGTTCGTCAACCGCAACATCAACGTGTCACGGTGCTTCCAGATGATCTTCGTGAGCTGCAGGTGCGTCGATGTCAATACGAATATGTCTGCCCCATGATCATGTCACTTACCGCTCTGGTGTTTCTCGTGTGATTCCCATTGAATCGAGGATCCCTACCGATGTTCGACAGCATCACCGTGGACCAGTCGTCCATCGTGTGCGCTTTCGGGTGCACGACCCTCCAGGAATCGAGCAGTACCTCGAACCATCGACACAACTTTGGAGCGTGTCGCAGGTCAGTTCCTCCTCTATCAATATCGATCCGGACGATCAGTGAGCTCACCTCCGCTATTCCTTCCTCCAGCTTAGTGAACACAGACCACGCATAGTCCATCATGAAGGCACCGAGAAGCGGCTCAGGAGCTTCTCGTTCGCCTTCCTTCGGCGTCAGGTGCACTGCTACCCGAGCAACGACTCGATCCAGGTGCTTTAATATTTCGTTCTCACCGTAATCCTTATCAGGGCCAACGGCCCACACCTCTTGCAGCGTGTTGACAACATTCTGTCGATATGAGCTCAAGTGCTGCACGTACTTCGGAGTCATCTGGCCGATGCTGCTGCTGATCTCCCCGAACGCTGCCGTCGCATGATTGTTCATGGCTTTCATCACCTCGGCCCACATCGATAAGTCCCCCTCTTCCCCCTCTTTGTGCGCTTCGTCGATAGACTTACGGAGCTCCTCTATCGCATCGATCGACTTCTGGTCCCCTGCCCCTGCATCGTCAAGTAAGTCTGAGACTTTCTTATAGCTCGGAAAGTCCTTGTGCGACCCGAGTTTCTTCAACGTCACGGTGCGTATCTCAATCCACGATAGATATACCTGATTACATTCGATGTCAGGTATCGATTCGAACATCAAATAAATAGTCTCACCCCCATGCACACATCGATCGCCTGCGCCAGCCATGTCACCGTGTATTCCGGTCGACGTCTGATGTGTGGTCCTAATTGAAGCAGGCGTGTAGATAGGAATAAGCACAGTGCGTCTTGCTGAAGCACTCTCTGCAAACGTGAGTTTTTATCTTGTATCGCACGGATTTCGATAAGCGTCTTCATCGCTCTCTCATCCCGCTTGTCTTCGGGCGATACGTCGTATACGCTCTTGATCTTCTTGAGAATCGTAATTAACACCTCTTCCTCAGTCTCCTTATACTCGTGCAACGTATTGTTGCGACTGAGGTGACAAGCAAGTTCGTCTCCCCCAGCCAGTAATTTTCCTGTAAGTATTTGTGATTAGTATAATGCCATTCATCTGTACTGACGCCTTGGACACAGGACTATCGGCGGACCATCTGTACTGACGCCTTGGACACAGGCCTATCGGCGGACTATCGAGCATCGGACATATGCACAGTCCGCACTCGCCACAGTTTCGAGGGCGGACGTTCATAGCGTAAGTCCTTGACATCTCGATCTCATACGCAATGATAGATCGTATAGATCCATATCATCGTACAGCCGCGGTGGACACAGGACTGTGCGCGGAAGGGTACGCACCTTGGTCGTATACGACGACACCCCACTTCCCCACACCCTCCATCACACCCTTGATCGAGCACATCTCGTCGCGCATCTCGTTGAAGCTCTGCACATGTTCCTCCGACGGATGCTTCAGGTTCGTGATCTTCGTCCGTTTCTTCTCCAGCGCTTGATATTCATCTTCCAGTGACTGGTAGTACCGTCGCAGCGCCGAAAGACGATGCTGGCCAGACGCTACAACGATCTTCGCCGAATCCTTGAGCTGCAGCTCAGGTACATCGTCCGGAACGGTAAAGTCATTCCCAAGCGTCTTCACGTTCTTCACCCGTTTGATATCCAGGATCAGTGGGATCGCAGACGTATCCTTCATCGGACGATCCCAGACGATTTAAACGACCCCTACTAACTTGTTCGTTTCAGTGTCGTTTTCGGGTCGGTCGTTGTACACCCCGAATTTCAGACGATCTCCCATTTCCAGCAGATCGATCCATGCGACACCGGCTTTGCACTTCGCTACCTCGGTATCCAGCCTCTGCGTCTCTTTGCGATGTCGTGCTTCGGTGCCTCGGCTTGCACAGGTCGCGTATCCAAGTGCAAACTCGATCCTCCTGCATTCTGATAGGCGTTAGCAGGGCCATTGTAAGTCTATTTTTTCCTCTTATTTCATATCTTCCACTTACTTCAGTCGTTCCTCCCTTCTCCCTCCTCCTTTCCCTTTGCGCTGGCCTCTGGGAGGCATTGAATCAACAGGAAAACGGTTTCAAAGTATCGATAGATGCGATGGTGAGTGTCTATTATTCAAAACTTAATCCTTATCCATCTCATATCCTTCTATTCATTAGCCCTTTGCCTCCCCTTGCCCTCGGCATCACCTCATGTATTTCAAAAAGAATGTCCGCGAAGGTCATGTGACATCGTCACGTGATCATATTAATATCTACTACCATCGCTACTTTACTGTTTTCTTGACTAACTCGCATAACTGTAGCTTATATATTATATACATTCAATCCTTAGCTACTGTGTTTGTAATACTATATATTATCTATCAATGTTCAAGGTATTTCAACGCTGGTGTGTATTATATAACATCATTCAATCATAATTGTATGCACTCGATTCCGCCATCAGTACAGTTCTGACGGCGGCACATGTTATATATCATGTAGTAATTTAGTATTGTAAACACATACACAGTCGTCCGCCATCGCTACAGTAGCGACCGCGGATGTATATCATTGTATGTCACTCATGCTGTTCATTTTTCCGCCCTCGCCACAGTTGTATCGGAGGGCCATCACCAGCATAGCCATTCGTATTTACTGATATCAGGGGTATAAAATCACTTATATATTGTGTTTTTATACCTTACATATTGTAAATATCGATTTGATACAAGGGAATTTTATGTTTGGGTCCCCTGGGGGGTAACAAAACTACATAATTACCCAAACCTATATACAAGAATCCTATATAATGCACTGTTTCAACTGACAGATCTCCCTCAGCCGCCAGCTGGTTGTCATACTGACATGTCATGCTGAGACAAACTCGACGTACCAGTGAGTCATCACGCTGATATGTCGGGCTAAACTGTAGATATGAAAACACATTGCATTAGCAGGGACTACAGGCAGTACTGATGGCGCTCATAAAGCAGGGAGGGTAAAACAGTGGAGACACGAGGGTAGGAATGTCTTGGAAATGAGTAAACCTGGTAGCACGATTAGATAGAACTTGATACCATTGCAACACGCGTTATCTCGCAAGCTTTCGTTCAGTTTCTATCGACATGTTTCGAGGACGACCCTCAGCTTGAAGGGGACGAGTCACAAAAAATACGACTGGAATTTGATTCTACTATTACGGAGGATGCTGGCGCAGAGCGCGTCGATAACTAATGCGAAATGAAAGGAAAGGAGACGAGTCGCAAGGGGTGCAACTGGAGTAATGATTCTATTAAATCACAGAGAACGTTGGTGCGCAGCGCGATATCGACGACCGATGCGAAATGAAATGAAAGGACAACAAAGGGCTGCACAGGATGGTCGGAAACGAATGCAGGGGGAAGAGGCATGACGGCAAGGGGGGACGGCCATAAGGGGAGGGGGACGGACACGAATGCAGAAGAGGTGACGGCAGGGGGACGGCCGCAAAGGGAGGGGGACGGCCACAAAGGGAGGGGGACGGTCACACAAGGGGGGGACGGACACGCATTCAGCAGAGGTGACGGCAGGGGGGACGGCCGAAAAGGGAGGGGGACGCTCACACGACGGATAATGCGGCCGTTTCGACCCAAAGAAGGTCTGGGCCAGGGCGGAAGGCCAAAAAAGGTCGCGTGGGAAGGGGGACGGGGGGACGCTTACATGAGAATCGTCCCGATAAGGCAATAGGGGGACGGTGACGCTTAGACCCCTGCAGACGTCCAGAACATATAGATAGAGTCGAATCTACATGCGTTGGTGTGCTTGCTGCAGTCAGTACATATGCATGCGCACGTCCCTCAATATATTGAACGTTTGCTTACCTTCGTCGTACAGAATGACTCCCCACTGGCCGAGCACTCCGATGTGTCCTAGGACTTTCGCAATACGCTCACGAAGCACTGCGTGTTCTTCGACGTGCTCGTCCGTAACCGTCTGCAACCCCTGCAGACGTTTCAAACGCTTCGTTTGCGTTGCTTCTTCCTCGACGAACGTGTTGTATATTTTCTTCAGCGCTGCCACCCGATGCTGCCCCGACGCCAGTACGATCGGCTCTGAGTCCTCTAGCTGTACCTCCGTCAACGTCTCAGGATCATTCCAGTCTCCCTCGAACGTCTGGCCCGGAGACAGACGCGACCGTTGGATGATGATCGGCAGCGCGTTCCCGTCCGTATACGCTTGCATTCCATGCTTCTCAAACGACGACATCATCTTGTTCACTTCGCTCGTCTTCTGAGCTCGATCGTTATACACCCCGAACTTGAGCGTATTTTGCAGCTCAAGGATGTTCATCTTCCCGATCCCGATCCTCGCTTTCGCCAGCGCTGCATCAAGCCGTTTGACTTTCGTCGCTAACTCATCAACCGGAACCTCTGCCTCGACTGGCCGCGTATCGAACCGAAACGTATTCGTCTCTTGCGATCCCTTACCAACCGTAAGTCTCCTCACATCCATCTCAGCAAATAATAATCACACTCACATCTTCATGTTCCTCATGTTCCTCCAAGTCTGAGTCTGCCTTCTTTTTTCCTTTCCTTGGTGCCATCGCAGGGCGTTCAGTTGATCAGTTGGTGATGGTACGTTTCTGACTCTCTAATCTTTATCGATCTTTCTAACTAAATCCATCAATCCATCACCTCCCCCTCGCCCCTCTCCTGCCCTGAAGTGCCTCGTGCATTTAGCGCCCTTCTTTGATGTGCTTCCATCAAACGTATAACCTTAATATTATTACACATATCAATTACTAATCTACTAATTATCGTATATATCGTTGGTCATCAGAAAATGCGTATATAGACACATACGTACCATGTCTTATGTCTTATTAGTATCATACTTAATACTTATTGATATTGATGGCAACACATACATACTCCATATGCATCCTACATAGATGTTATATCGTATTGACATGCATATTGATATGATATCAATATACAGGCGCGAGAAGAAAAAACACGCATATAGTGTCAGATCTATCTGTCGATGACAAGGTGACAATCTACAGGTATGTATTGACGCATCTAGAGTCGAGTCTATTTGTCGATGACAAGGTGACAATATACATGTATGTATTGGCGCATCTAGAGTCGAGTCTATATGTCGATGACAATGTACTAGTGATGGGAGCACACGCATATAGACTTCACTCTATATGCGTCCATTGTAGATGTTATATCGTATTGTTATTGTACTTATCGTTAGTTATATCATACTTATATCATACTTATCACTGTGATGAGCCCATGCGCATATAGATTTGACTCTATATGCACCACTTGACTTTGAAAGTGGCTAGCAGACGACCGCCTAGCCCTAACCCACTTACAAAAAGTGCCTATAATATATCTTGCACTTACAGCGTTGCTTGGCTCAGATTTCTTGCACGGAGGCATCTTCAATCCGATCCCAGGTGAGTGTTGCAGTTATCACTCGCTATCAAGTTTATCGATCCTTTGATCTTTCCCTCCCATCAGTATACCCTGCCCATCCGGCCCTGAAGCGCCTCATGTTCGACCCCTGGCTTCTCTCCCATGTCACTTATCATTTGCTTATTTGTTTGTTATATATATCTTTATATCTTTATTTCTATTGGTTGCTTAAAATAGTACAGTATATACATACTACAGTATATACTCTATGTAAATTTTACAACAAACCTCCGCATTTTGTAGTGGCTTTTGATGCGGAGGTTTTGATATTTGAACATCAATCAATCAATCATAGTGTACTTTTACCCTTTGCGCATTGTAAACCATGTTGAAATGCACACATATATGTTATTATAGTGCAATCATAGACCTTGCGCATTTTGCATCCTGTTCAAATGCGCACATATATTTTAAAATGGGTAGATTCCGGGTGTCTAACCCGAACCCACTTACAAAATAGCCCTATAATAAAAAATCAATCATGTCGCGGCTTCTTCCCTTGATTTTTTGACGGAGGCGATGTCTCATCTCCCGGGCTGGGCCTCTTCTGCTTCCGGAAGTTGGGAAGTGGACAAAGTTCTATATCTCCAGCACGTTCTGTCGCATCGCGGAGAAATTCTGCAGCTCTTCCGTGCATATCTTTCAGAAGAGTGTCGTCAAGTGTCAGCGAGGGATAATTTGCCTCCGCCTTTCGATAGCCCACACGGAGAGCTTTTGCGAAATGAGGGATATGACGGCAAACATCATAGCACGTCTTTGAAAGGACGGTTTGGCACGTCGTATGGAGTTCTCTAAGGTTGTCGAAGAATTGATAGCGTGTTGTCTGGCCGACCGTGCCAGGGAAGGCCGAATGGTATTCTTTCAACTGAGTATCCAAGGAATGACCGGCGTTCGCCGTTTCTGTGTCTGTGTGATAAAAGAAGGTCCAGGTAAAAGCCCACCATACGGATTCGATGTCGTGCAGGAGATTCATGTGAAATGGAGGTTTGAGCGGTGTATCAAATGTGAAGGTGTCGGGTTCTGGAAAGAAAAGGTAATTCTGGCTTTCGACTTCGACCGCCATGAAATGCATAGTTCCCTGTCGACGAGTTAACAACGAAAGAGATCATCTTCAAAAAATCTTACCGTTCGAACATCATTAGAAGTGTTTGAATCTATCTCTTTCGCGTACTCGAAATCACCCAACTTCCCCACACCCTCGACCCAAATTGCGTTCCCGACGCTGAAATCGCGATGAACCCAGCCTGCTTTGTGCAAATAATACAAGGCTAAGGTTGAATGAGCGACTGAGGAAAGGAGAGTGACAGTGGTTTGCTCACCCATAAGTGCACCGGACAAGCAAGTCAGATTATCGGCCAAAGAGGTGACATCCTTGAGAGCGACTCCGACATCATGAAAGACAGTGCGAGCATGGACTCTGCGTGGGATGCCAGTGCCATTTCGCGCAATACTGCCCAATCGGGTGGCAGACAGCCGACCAGAGTCGGGTACGTTGCCTGTGCTAGGTAAATGTGGTGTCAAGGAGTCGATGGGATTGAGGTCGATGGACACCCAGGTATAATTATACTCTTCTACGAACTTCGGGTCCGGCGTCTCGTCTGGGGTATCGTTGATTTTCACATCCTTCCAGAGCCGGACTCCAACGAAGTGCTTCTTGGCATCCGCCAACTCCTCCGCTTGCAGCTTCTTCGCACAGGAAGCCAAGATGTTTTCTAGGATCTTGCCCTCTGATTGACGTTCAACTTCTCTCCATGAATCTTTGATGACAACTTTCTTTCCCTCGGCGTCCGTAGCTTCGTACACGCGAGTTCCACGCCCAACCATAGAGTCTGCGCCATAGGTTGCAAGTTCACGTGTCGTGGTGAACACTTCGTCCCCGATAGTGAACTTGTATTGTAAATCCTTCCCATCACGGATCCGCTCGACAGTGGGGTCCCATCCGAGCTTTTTCATAGTAGAAGACGCAGACGGAGATCCAAGAGCGTAAAAGAGCGAGATAACACCATCGATATTCTAGATGTACCATGCCTGTTAGCACCCTGACACACAACGCGATATGTTTGCGTACCTCGAAAATGTTGATAGGTTCTGTAACCGCAAGGAACGCACGATTGCTGAGCCACAGTCTCAATTGCGTGTCCTCGATTGTGATACCGAACGCAAACCGACGAAGAAGATCCGAGCGCATGATATTGTGAAGGCTCCAGATTATTTTCTGTTCGTCCTAGAGCAGGCTTTGTGAGCGGATGTCAACAAGGTCCGTAACAACTTACATCTCGGAGAGACTGTTTATCCTGTGCCTTCTTGAACTCGAATGGCACAGCAATATCGAACCAATGAATCTTGGGCTCGGTTTTTTCGTTGCTAAGTACAAGGTATCCATCAGGCCTGGAAGTATTGTTGCGCTCCGAGAGGGGTGTTCCGTTTGGGTTCGCTAGGAACGACACTCCACTATTCGGGAATTCCGCCAAAACTTTAGCGATGATGCGACCGAGGGGCTTAAACGCATTCTCTTTGGACACTTTCGATGTGGCAGGTGGGGTAAAGTCCGTCCATTGCAAGCCACTCTCGTCGTCGGTGAGAATCTTGCACTTTGTCAAATTGCGGCGTATCCGATGCAGATCCGGCTGAGAGGGCAGGGCACCAACGCATTTCACGAGGCAATCGAATGGAACCTGCAGACACCTTCTCAAATCAGCGAGAATAGCAATGCGGCCCAGATTCAGATCCCCCGTGCGATAATCAGCTTGAGAGGTATGACGAGGGACTGGAGGTGTATCTGGCGTTAACATTTGTGAACTCTGTGCTGGTGGTGTATGAGGAGTGAACATCATAATTCGATGAGACAAGCAAAGGCAATGTCATGGTGGCTTTGGCGAAATGAAACCGTAATTGTTCCACAAGAACAGGATTTGCTGCAGCGTTATGTTTAGAACATAAATCCTTGCCAGTAAACGGACTCGCAAGTGTGGGCTACGTACCTCGCAGGGACCAAGAGGAAGTCGTACTCTGGTAGATCGGTGTATTAGCTAGTATAAGGAAAACTGAACGGTCACGTGGTGCGATTTCGCTGAAGATGGCGTCTCTGCAGATCTGAAGTATGACTACAGCACCCTCAGTTCATCTTTTCCCCATATCACATGCTGCTCTCGCATCTCTTTCTGCATTCGCAGTTGCCTCTCCTTTTGCCACACCTAGTTCTTCAGTCTCCTTAGCCCAAACTATTGGTACCATCGTTGATATCCTCGCCGGCGTGGACGATGCTCTCCAGCTCTACAATCGGGCGGTCGAGAACTGGCGCGACCAGCTTGGCCACTTAATAAAGCTCGAGAAAGACATAACAGCTATTCTGCGCGACAGGGAAATTCTGTCCGTCCTAACTTTTTCTGTACCAGCTCTCTGTTAACCTTCATATCAGTGTTACTCGCTTAATCAAAGTCTCCAAATCCTCCAAGGCTACACGGGATCCTCGTCCATCACTGATTCTACCATCAGGCTCTACATCATTTACGTCTCTCCCTTCTACCAATTCTACAGCACATAGCTCTTCTACCACCAAACTTTCGCAAGCTCAAGAGGAGCTACGCAAGGCTCATTTAGCCGCTAAGGAGCTGGAGCTAGAGGGACTTCGGGTCAGCATGGCAAGAGAAGGTCTCGGTGCTCGCTGTACGGCTATTATTGATTGTGGGTGGGCTTGGGGCGAATTGGGCAAGGTCTTCTGGCGTTGCAGGGTCTTAATGTTTCAAGTTCAAACGGTCAAGGTGTGCTGCTATGCTGTGTTTTCTTTCTTTTCGAATCACCTATTCATAAGCGTGATGCGCACGCATCCAGTTCCAGAATCACCAACGGCGTCATTTTCATCGCATTCGCCCTCCGTGTCGATCACTCTTCCCCAACAAAAGCCTTTACCTTCTCCCGCGCTACCTCTCCATGTCACACAGAGCCCAATATCATACTCTTCTGACATTTCCTCCCTCACGCTTTCTCAAAGTGCTTCGCAACAGCACGATGGGCCCTCTCGTGGGACTAGTCAAGAAGGCGTGGTTCCTGATCGTCCTAGCTTCAATGGTCATCAAGAGATGACAATCACCATTCCTCCTGCGCACGCCATCTCAGAACTTACCATGCCCACTGGCGTCCGTGCTCCATCCCCTCTCAGCAACCCCTTACCTGAGAGATCAACAGACCTCGAAGCCCGTCCCCTCCCGCGTAGCAGTACTCAACAGATCCGCCGAGGTGACAATCACCATTCCTCCTGCGCACTCCATCTCGTCCATTGTCCAGACGCATCACTCACAACAGAAAGTCTCAGGACTGAAATCCCAACTCCAAGACCTGCAAGAACTCTACGACCAATCTCTCCAGGACATGCATGCGCACCGAGCACGTCAGGAAGAGCTAGCGGGGTACATCGAAGACCTCGTAACCGAAGTCAAAGGCGAGCATGAAGCTCGAGAGAGTCTATCTTTCTGTTGTCGACATTCGCAGGAGTGCAGACGTCCCGGCGCTTGGAGGCCTGTAGATAGGCAGGACATATAGGTAGGATCCAAGACCGTCGAGGAAAGTCATGTGGACTGCATGATGCTGGGATACCGTCAATAACTAAAGTGTCTGAACATGCAACCATACGTACGAAGATTTCTGCCAGTAACATTGAAGTTTCTGCGCTGCTGGAACATGCAGCATTAGCGAACGTGACCCAAGCCTAGTGTTTGAAAATAATAGCGCTCTCGAACTTGGCCATGGACAGGTATATTCACAGAAAACAGGACGAACGTGCTACATCATGTTTATTTGCTGATTACATGAAATAGCAGCCATTATTTTGCCCCAAAGTCCGGTGTTGCGTACGTGTACAAATGTCATAGTCGTTGACGTCTTAGACTCGGTGAGCGTCCAATGTCAAAGGCAAAGCTTTGCTGTCCAAAAATATTTTGGAGAAATACTTCTTCGCACCTTCCGCACCACGGACGATCGCACCAATCACTCCGTCCGGCCGTATCACAAACACTTTCGTCTGGTTAGCTTCGACAAGATAGGCCGAATAAGCATAACCCTCCTTGTCAACAAGAACGACATCAGCGCAAGGAGATGCGACGGGCACCACTGGTGCCGATGACGGCAAAACGACTGCCTTGTGCACAACCCTTTTGTCGCATGCCTCCAGCGCGCCCAAGATCGGGGTAACATCTGCGAGACTCGGCGCGAACACGAGCACCGTGTGATACCAAGGTCTGTACAGATCAAAGAGCGTCTTAACGTCAGACTCTCCGCGCTGCACCTGCAGCATGTTAGGCGCATCAGGCGCCCTGTCCCCAGCCTCCAGATGCCCTTCATCAAGTGACTGGTATGCATTGATACCCTTCCCCTCCACTGGAGTTGCAAATTCATCGAGTACGATATTGCTGAAACGATAGTTGATGCCGAGCATGAAAAGGGAAGGGTCGTGTTGGGGCGCCATTTCTCCTTCCGTTAATGTCTCTTTGTGAATCGAGGTGGTGATATTGAGCATCTCCGAGATGACGGGGAGACGCTCAGCGCTGTATGTCTCGAGAAGAGACTTGTCGGCGACTCCTCTTTCGACGAGCGCAAGTTTCCATCCTAGATTGAACTGTCCGTGGCGTCAGTGGTGTCGTACACGCTGCATTTACTACACCCACGGCATCTTGTACACCTGAATTGAGTCCCTGTTCATAGAGAAATGAGCGGGCATCGGCATTTGATCAGAACAGCCATACCTGAGCACCAGCAGGACTATGAACGCTGAATATACGTCAGCAACTGTTTTGCAGGAAGGCACTCAAAAATAGACATACTGAGCACCATCTAATATGTCATTTCTATCAGCACAGGTAAACGCGCCCAGAATAGAACCACATACCACCGACAATGAACACTCGACCCTCGCTAAACTTGTCCACCATGCGGATATTGGCCCTACAACAAATTGATGAATGCGCGTCGACACGTACATAAAAGACAAGAACACACCGGAACTCGGTCACACAAACCAGCTTGTTAAACGTAACCTCAGTGGGGATGAACGACGCAACGGTCTTGAAGATAAGCTCCTCGCTCTGATCGACATTCGTCAACTCTAGTTCGCGATCGAAGATGAAGAATTGCCAGCCATCCTCGCCGACTTCGTCTGTTGGACGCAATGAGAGGCTGTGAATCGTGAATACATCTCCAAGTCCCAAGAACAGAAGTTGCACATACAATCGTTCCTGCAAGTGTCCAAATTGGTGCCAATGCTTTGACTGGATGAGGAACACTGTTCCAAGAAATAGCAAACAGACACACCAATCTATCAAGACCCACGGCCTTAAAATTAATATCCCCAGTGATAATCCGGAACTCCTCTCTGGTTTCGCCCAAAAACGTGAGCCCAAGCTGTTTGCGCACGAAGCCTGCAAAACTTTCAGTCTCATTCATCCCGGTGCATTCGACTGCGTCTCACCTTTAGCGCCATCAGCGCCGATCATCCACTTGGCATCGAAAGTCTCTAATACACCGTTTTTTGACAGAACAGCTGCGACGCCCTCCTCCGACTGCTTGAACGAGCACAGTTCGGTGCCCGTCTCGACAGTGCAAGAAAATTTCTCTAGGTGGCGTCGCAGAATCACATCTAGGAGCTGTTGTCCTATCATCTTTAGGATGTGCTAGAAAAACAAAACAATCAGCATGAAGTCTTGAGCAGACGACAGTGGTGCACACGAATGGTACTGCTGGTGTAGGTTTTATATGTGGGACCACCGGATAGTCTCTCAGAGGTTCCAACGTCCCGAGCTTATATGAACGCATTAGAGGGATCGGTTTCCCTAGATCGTTGACTTCCGAGACATTCAGGAAGTTGAAGAGCTCAAGGGTGCGAGACTAGATCGTGCTTTCAATGAGACCACGGGGTATCCGAGAGTAGATGTATAACAAACCCATATTCCAGGACCACGCTGTCCGATGCGATGGTTTGGGTCCTTATCGATGATGCGAACTGGTATACCGTTTTGAAGGAGTGTCAACGCTGCTACCAGACCCGCTGGCCCAGCGCCTACCTAAGAAAGAGGAATTTAGCTGAGGCGCAAACTTCCACTAAGCAGGTCACTTACGACTAGCACGGGAGGGTGGGTGTAATTCATATGTAGAGGAATGATAAGTCCAGAGGTGTTTGGGTCAGCATAGAGCAAAATCGGGTCGTTATAACACAGGGGCAAGCCGATCAAAGCGCGCTATGTACCGTTGTTGTGTGTTTTAACAAACATGCTGGGATGTGTACACATAATGTTGTAAGTTGTTTTCGTAAGGAATACTAACTCACCAGATACCAACCAGACGTGTCATGTTGAGCTGACGTGCCAACTTATTATTTCGAGCAAATTAGTAACTTGGGAGGATCTTGCTCCGTAGAAAAGGCAAAAATACTTGTCAGCTTCGTGAATTGACAGGGAGTATTGTAGAGCCATGTCAGGTTTGATATGCCCAGAAGTTTGGAGTTCGTTACCATTGCTACCATCTTAAGGTAGTGGGGGAAGGCCCGGCCTACTTTATGGAGTGTCCTTTCTCGATCCTTGATAGGTTTAGCAGAACTAATAAACGTTATGCATGATGCGTCAGTGTCGCATCCAACCTAGTGACACTTACCATACATTGTCATACACATGGCCTTGTAGCGCTTTAAAAATTTTGCCAAGCGGCAGAAGTGTCTGCCACTTCTGCTGGTTATGCCTGCAAATAACTCTGCCCCCAGCATTAATCATGCCGACACTGTCAGTGCCGCGTCACTGAAGCCTCTACGTGCTATCAACATCCCTGTTCGAGTAATAACAGAGTCTTTCCTATCGGCGGACATCGCGGACTTGACAGAGAAGATAAGGATAAGGGTCTATATTTCTCCTGCTCTGAAGTCTAAGCGAATCAACTAGGAATTTCGGCGAGAAGCTGCAATCTGGGCCCTACATTTCGTCTATGGTAATATCCTCACAGTTTATGGTGCGATTGAGGGATTTGGATCAACCACAGCTCTTGTCTCCCAATGGTTTTTGGCATGCTACTCCGTCTTATCACGGAACAGTATTTGTGCCAATAAGGAAAAACACTTTCATGATTAGCTTCAATTCGATCAGATTTTACAGTGAACCGTGAAGAAAAGATCCAATTGTTAACGTTTTAACCATTTACATATTCTTGCCATCACCCCAGATAATTTTTGACAATTCTCAACTGTTAGCTACGTGTACATGTGTGACGTGTCCTCCAACTCTCAACACATTTTTATATATACTAGTATCTCCCTCCGGTCTTCGCCATTTTGGACGTCATAGTCATACAGGACGCGTTTTTGTTTTACAATCTGCACTGACTACTATGGTAGTAGGGACTCAGTTCTATCATTATTACCGTGCGATTTGAATCTTTGATCCGTCTGGCAGGTACATATTTTTCGGAACTTCCACCGGGAGCATATTTGTAACTTGGTGCCATTGTCTGCATTGCAGAAGTGCTGCGCAACGCCGGCGAGGAGATGAGAAGATTGATCGTGGTCGTGGTGCCACAAACAAGGGAGCTGAGCGCTGAGCGCCCATACCAGTCCTTCCTGCACTGGTCAGCATAGCAGATGTGTTTGTTTTCCAAGGAGTTCATCTCTCAACTTCATCACCGCTCACACTAGTATCACAACATTTGTTACAGAAACCAATCTTCGCGGAGTTCTTTCCCGATCACCGATAAGCCTCACTACTCTTAACATACCGGGCGTGAAGGGCTTTATCAGAGACCATGTGGTCTTTCCTCGATGCGAGCTTGGCGATGAATCAAGTGAGTTTTTGGAGCATTGTTCCCATTCTCTCGGAGTAATTGACTACTTGTTTGGTGCAGTGAATGTCTCTCATTCCCAACCTCGCCATCTCCTGCAACTGCCACCACCTTCGTTGTTTGTCCTCGTGACCAAAAGTTTTTAGTTCGGTTCCTCTGTCGGTAGAGGAATTTAGTTAGTTAGCCAGATTGAGCATGAGGTCTAAATTGAATCTGGTGAGACGCTGTTTAGCTTCGATACTGAATTTGCCATGTCAATATCCACAGCTTCACAGAATAGCATCTGTATTTCACTATCGTCTGTCATCGCAGCGTGTCATCGATATCTTGCTTCGACTAATAATTTTGCCATCAGTTCGCTGTTTTCCCGTTGTTCACAGTGACGTTACGAGCGTCAGTTCACCTTCTCCACATTAAATTGTGCTCATTAAAGATTCAAATCCAATATTCTACCTTCGAGTCAGTCCGAACAAGCTAACCGAGCAGCCTGATTAGAGATGAAATCATAGTGTAATCTCGAACTTAGTACGTGGCACTACTAGACTACAGCTTGGAGCATATACTTAGTTCCCCTGCATGTAGTACTAATAACCAGGTGTAATCATGAGGTGGATTGCATCTAAGTTGCTCAGGCGCTCTTCCGATGTCCAACCGACCACGCCTCATTTTTCCTCCGCTCCCCCCTTACTCCCTTCGTACAAAGGTCGCCCTGGTGACCCGAGTACTTGTATCATCCACATCGCACGTTAGGGATGACAAACACACACGAACAGTATCATCATGGCCCCGTGGAGCAGAAGACTGGTGCATCTAAAACAGCCGGTGGGAACGGCGGACCAGTGGAGATCAACCCTCCACTGGGGCATTTGCAAAGTCGGTGACGCGGTGGGGGACACAGGTGTCCCCCTTTTCCTAACTATTAATGTCCTATACCCCACCCGGATAATGATTTGATTCCAAAAAAGAACCCCAACCACGCCGAAAGTAAGCGCTTGTATTGGAGCAAGGTATAAATTGAATAATTTGGAATTCATCATTACTGGTATACTTATTTAGCGGCTGCCAACGCCGCATCAACAAGTTCGGTCATTTTTATGACCGCCTCTTCTTCCAGAGTCCGACCGACGAGTTGCAAGCAAACAGGTGCATTCTTGAATGTCTCCGGGTCATCTGATGGCCCATCAAAACCATTGGGTGCTGGCAAACTTAAAACTACTCACACATTTCGTAAATGCCCTTATCAAAATCGTCATAAAAAACATGACAGGGCTTCTTCGCATCGAGAGTGGGGTCGACAGTAGTTACCGGGAAAGTCGCAGCGGGATAGTCGAGCGCATTCCAAACCGTGGTATAGTTTGTGTACCTGTGCATTGTTTCTCATTGATAGATCCAGCGCAAATGTAAAGACACTGACCTGTTCTTCCCATGGGGAGTTGCCACATACGATGAGACTGGACAGATGATAGCGTCGACAGGTCGCCCTGTACCAGTCTCTGACGCAGTTGCTTCCCAGTGGTCCAGGTATTCTTTCCGGAGATCCTTGCGCAGCTTCTGCACTTGCCAGAGCTGGTATGCGGTGATACCGATCTTCTTCGGACGAAAGGGTACTGCCGCAGCATCTGATTTGTCTAGCTCCATTGTTGTGATAATTGGTTCCCCTGTAACAGAGGTCGTGATCATGTAGTCCTCGGCGGAAGCGGCGTTCCAGATGCTCCGCTGCACGGCGCTGCTATGTCAATATGTAGCATAGTAAAAGACATAACTCCTTGCCGTGGTATCTGCAAGCAACCTGTGCCTGATGGGCTTCCAGTCAACAACTACCACTAAATGAGCATAATTCAAGAGATAAGTTAGATACGAAAAACCTTTGTGGCCCGCCTTCTTAAGAGCTGCTTTGGTGACTTCTAGGGACCTCCTGATAGGCGGGTGAGGCACAACAACGCCATCATCCCACATGATCGCAAAGCACAAATCCTTGCCAGACCCATGGTCCGCGAGATTGTACTCGTCTTCGTGCCATTTCTTCCGAACTGCAAGAGGATCTTTGAGCCATGGTTTAGCATCGACAACAGCTTTCATGAAGGCTTTTACGCCGCCGATGCTATTCGTCATAGGACCGAACACGGAGTGAACCGAATCTTGGCCCTCGAGTGAGTTGAGGGCACCACAATACGGTACACGTCCATATGACGGTCTCAGGCTGTATAAGCCGCAGAATGCAGAGGGGATACGAATAGAACTGTCCAGAGGGCGTCAGAACGCTACTTCCGATGGTACTTCCAAAACCTGGCTTCCATACCCTCCGATGTCAGAACCCACCCCCAAAGGGCTTCCTTTGAGAGCAACTAACGCGCCCTCTCCTCCTGATGACCCACCCGGGGTCAGAGAGCGGTTGTATGGATTAGTTGTCCGGCCGAAGATATTATTGAATGATTCCGGCCACTGAAGATACTTTTAGCCTTCGAGTAGCAGCCAGAATCATATTGAGAGAGCGCTCACCATGACTGTCTGCGGAAGGTTGGTGCGGACGAATGGCACAGCTCCGCACTCGATCAGTATGTCGACCAGCACTGCGTTTTTCTCCGCGTACCGCCCAATCCACGAGATATAGCCTAAGACCGGTAATTCATGATTCGTCAAGCTTAGGGGATCACCAATCATCACCTACCCATAGTGGTTTCTAGTCCTTTGATACATAGTTGGTCCTTGAGAGAGATTGGCAGCCCATGGAGAGGACCAACGACCTTCCCTGTCTGTTTAAAGTGATCATCGAGTTCAGCCGCTCGGGCCAATGCACGATCAACAAAAATTTCCGTCAAGCAATTGACCTCATTGGCCGGTTAATACACTATAGTCAAGCAAATGAGCACACATATTAACTCACGAGCTGGTGGGCGACAATGGCCCTCTTATAGAACGCGGTGGTCACGTCTACAGCCGTCCATTCGCCACACGCAAGTTTCGTCAATAAATCATCCACCGCAGTACTGGTAATCTCAATTTCTCGTGCATTTAGAAGGCCGCACGTCTCCGGGAAACCAGTCACGTCCAGAGTAGATTCTGGAGGCTGAGACACAAGCCAGTCTTGCGGAATGGACTTCAGCTGCCTCTGCTTCTTCTCGGCGACTAGTTCAGGCCAATATGGCATGATGTTGTTGGGGATGGAATTGGACGAGGGCAAAACGATAGAGGCCTAAAACTTGACAAGTGTTTTACAAGAGATAAGACGGACAGGTGGAGGAAAAGGCTCTCCGCGACCTATATTAATAACGAGATAAGGATCTCAAATGAACGCTGATAATACCCGAGGAAGCCTCTCCATCAGATACACTTCGTTCATGAAGCCAAGGACATGGCGGTTCGGGGTGAGAGGCTGCGACAGATGCCGAGCAGTCTTGCTAGGTCATCTCAAGGTGGATGGTTCGCCTGGCAAGAGATCATCCTCAGAGTCTGTTTCTGTATCCCCTGCAGACCACGACTACTTACTGTTCCATAGTTAGCCTAAGCTAATGACTTCATCTTGACCGGCGGCGAATTATACCATGTCGTCATGATGATGGCAGAGACGAAGATACACACCAAAGATGGAGATTGGGAAGCTTGTGCCAAGGAGGTGTTCGCGAATCACATACCTAAGCTGCAAACGACGTGAGGCGTGATATTTGACATTAAGATCCAAGGCTCTGAAAGCAAAATACGCCCAGCCTTGGACAGTTTTCTCAGAAGCTGGGCTCGATTCATGGGGGCATGTAGCTGGTCATAGTTTCGAAGACAAGAACACCCCGACCGGCAAGTACCGAGGTCGCGCTGAGCCCTCACGGTAGTGACCTGTGTTGTACGGGCTCTGGTGCAGAGTCCGCCAGCAGAATGGCAATTGGCAGAATAGCAGACTTGGGTTATGATATACTATGATGATTGAAGACATCCACTAACTTTAAGAGTAAGTCATATCCGATCAGCATGTCTCATTAGTATCTCATATCTCAATATTCAATAGGTGACCAATTAATATGCGCCAGGCTCATGCTCCTCTATGTTGATATTACTAGCGGGCCGTCATCGATGATCTGTATAAACTTTGACCCCCACCAAATTTCCATTGAATGGACAAAGAATTACTGTTTCACCAGTTCTTCGTCCATATCAAGTCCACGAGTCACGTCTTGAGCTTGACCCTCGGATTGATGTATAGCAAGTTGTTTACTCATGGTTAAGTCAATTTCACGCCATCCTTATCGTTCTCCTAGAAAATTTACTCGCAGGCCTCAGCATGCTCAGTGTCAGAGTCCGTCCGTCGGCCTCCTACTTCTCATGGTCTGGAGATGTTAAACCTCCCAATTACTTCATCAATCGTGCTGCATTTAACATATCTCTTCGTACACACGTATGTGTCTCGCAATTCACTAACATCTCACTCACAATTCGTCTCTCTCCCTTCGCAAGCAGCGCCTGTACCTCGTCCTGCTCTGAAAATTAGCAGCCCTCCTAGTATAGCTTACTCCTACCACTCACTGATTTTACTTCCTATCGAACTCAGCGGGATCCCACAATGTTGCAATACCTTCATGTTCGCAAGACTCGATGCGCCATCTCTCGCTTTAACGTGCACGCTTCTGAACATTTAGAATTGCAAACTCGTCCTCACTCTGAGCCTCTTCATGCCATACCAACTATTCAATATCTCGACCGTCAGCGGAAGAAACTCTTCAGTTGAATCCACTACCTAAAGGTAGCGGGAATCATCCTCCTGATTCATCGTACGCATACTCTACTTGTCGCATTCTACCGCCTTGTTTACGAGTCCAGTGTTTACAGCCTATTTTGTTCGTTAGTATTGTCGGGCGCCCTGCGCCGCTCACTTGTTGGTCTACGCAGGATGCTCTAGGTTACTTTGCGACACCGACATGTGGACATATCTGATCAGGGTCGCCCACTGCTACCATCATCGCCTCTTTTGACCAAGGTTTTTCACAAGGCCTTGGCCAATGCTATCATCGACAAATTTCCGTGAGTTTTACTTCGCGCACTTTGCCTACGTCTGATCGAGCCCTAGTACCTCCACTCACGGATATTTCCCGCGTTCTGCGGAAAACAAGTTGGACAGCCCTACGACTCGAGGTCCTTCCACTGTGCCATGATTTTGTCTTTGAGTCCACTTATCCTTCTAGTCTTGTACTGAAATTAACGTATGCACAGAAGCTCGCATATATCATCGCCTGGAAAATATGTATCGTCACTGGCGCTCCATTAAGCCGCAGTAACCTTGTGTTGCTCCCTGACCGGAATGGATTGAATTCGCAGCGATGGGTGGGACAATCTCGACAACGAGGTGGTGTGACAGAAGGTGAAGGTCCACTTCGAGTGCGCAACTCTGCTTGTTGGATCGCTGCAGCGCTCTAGACCCTTACCAGAGTTTATTGAAGGTCGAATGGCGGAATGATCTCCCTCTGACCTGACATTCCACAACATGACGGCGGTGACATTCTTGAAGTCTGCATATTTATTGGCGATGGTCATCGAGTCATGCAGACGTAGTACATGATATCTTGTGCGTGATATAAGTACAAAAAGAATTGGGTAAGTGGCAGAAGTTCGATATCATACTGTAGAGCCAGTATCCAGTTCACTCCGCAGAACTGGTCGGGTTTATACAAGAACCAACTACGATGCTTCTAAGACGTCCTGGTGACGTTGAGCTCCTCCTACAAAACGAGCTAATTTTTGCAGTAGTGTCGCGAGGAAGCTTCGCTGGTCTTTGATATCAGTACCCCACGTAGTGTGAGGGGTCTGCGAACAATGGTCTAGAATACTTCTGCAAACCTCTTCGTGTGACTGTGAACGACGTTGGCGAATATCAGGGGACTCCGTGGGTTCATCTTTCAAAGTTGTGACACAAGCATATCCAGAGAAATGCATTCCATACGTCGCAAGCTGTTCCTTGTTCCTGTTCCACCACTCTGCCATCACTGGACGGAAGTCTTCCAGGCACGTCACCACGACAATAGTGGGCACTTTGCTATCACGGATGACTGCCGAGAATATCTTGTAATTGGTCCGCAGAGCCTTCGTGGCTCGTGTTCCGCGCACGCAATATATAAGAAGATGGACACCATCTTCCTGGTTTAGGCCACGGAGGAATGCGGTCAAGTTCCTTTCAGCCACGGCCGCAGGGACTGTGCCCTGTGAGCCTTCGTTTAACCCTGACAATGTGGTTATCAAGCCGCTCTGGCCTCCAACTTCAGTATGAAATAACACATACCTGCTGTATCCCACAGCCTAAAGAATTGCCCGCCGATCGTCACGTCATATGGAGCATGGGTGGTAGTACATGCGAGGGCGTCAGGAGATGTTTTCGCTACGTCACGGCCAATGATGAGGTTTATGAGCGAGCTTTTGCCCACTCCACTCTCCCCATAGAGTACCACGTTACGCGGTCGACCTTGATATTCCTATACGAAAACATCAACCGCATTCGTTTGACCGACCTCGTAAATTACGAACCTGTTGTGGATCTGTACTCCTTATGTCTACTGCACTTGCCATGTCTCTGGAGCCGTGACTGTCAGACATCTTCTCCAGTACGTCCTGCAAAAAGAGATGCGTGGCACGAGCCTACTTTGCTTATGAATCAGTAAGACCATTGAAGAGATGGATAACGGCTGCTGGATGTTTACTAAGTAATTGGCTCCGTGGCACGCGCGCTTTGGGCCGGGACAACGTGTTGCACCCTGTACCCCGACTAATAGTGCTGGAACGCGGGAGCATTAGATAGCAAGATCTAGGGAAAACCTGAGACTTCGACATCAAAACGTGGCGAGCCTTGAAATAGCAGCACGACTGCTTCTCGGATTCACATGATAGCCATGGCTCATGCGTATCCGTCTAGACCCTGCCATTCGCCGCAAGTTCAGATATATTGCGTCGCCCGAAAGAATCAAGATAAATCAGATGCCGCTAAGGTGGCTGCCAGTGGAAGTTGAGTGTCTACTCGGCTCTCCTGTTGAGCGCTGACTCCTGGGCGTTTAAACTTTTGAGGACAATGTAAAATTATGAAAAACGCACCGAGGGAGCGTGGTTCCATCATGTTTCGCATGATATATACCAGTTACAAACAGGTTCATTCTGGGACAATTGCCAAACGGTACAGCCTAGAATCGACGAAGCACACAGGTATGGGTAACGCTGTAATCCAACGGTCGAATCTCATTGAACATAGAAATACTCCCATAATTTCATAGAATATGGTGAACATCGTGGTCTTCGGAGAGACAGGAGCGGGCAAAAGCTCCGTCATAAACCTCATGGCCGGCAAACAGATTGCGCACGTATCGCCCGACACTCACCGGTGCACTATGCATTGGACGGAGTACTCAATTACCTTCGAAAATGGGACTCCATACCAGGTGTTTGATACGGTCGGCCTCGAGGAGCCCCGTCTACAAACCGGAGAGTACCTCTCCGCAATTGCAAACGCATATGGCCTCATCAACACCTTGAGAGAGCGTGGAGGTGTCAACCTTTTGCTCTTCTGTATACGCGGAGGTAGAGTCACGGCAACCATGCAGAGCAACTATAGGTTGTTCTTCGAATTTCTCTGCGAGGAAAAAGTGCCGCTCGCGCTAGTCGTCACAAACCTCGAAAGAGAAACAAACATGGAAGACTGGTACACGCGGAATATGAGCCACTTGGAGAAGCATAACATCCGGTCCGTAGGACACGCATGCATAACTGCAGGAACTCTTCTCGACGGAAGACATAGAGACAAGTATGAGGAGTCGCAGGGAATACTCCATAGAGTTGTTCAGGCTCATTGCAACGCATCAATGGTAGGGTGGACCGGAGGACAAGGATGGCTTGCTGCGTTCATTAGCAAGCTCATGGACTTTGTCGCCGGACGTCCCAAGAAGACGGATGTCATTGGGATCCTCACAAAACGGTGCGGAATGCCCAAGAAAGTGGCTCAGCAGGTGGCGCAGCAGATTAGAGGCGAAAATCAATCCTAGTATAACTCGGACTTACCACTACTACAACCTTGGAACGGAGAGTTCTGTCGCACGTAGTACTAAGCGCACATACGTTGCATTACCTACAACAACCACTTGAGCTGACGAAGCTAGCGCACTTTATTGAATTGTTCAACGATGGGAAGTGACAAGCCTGGTCGCTGAACGGGGAACGACTTGTAATGTCTTTTAAGTGAACACAACCAACTACGTTGAGACAAAGTCAGTAACGAGAGTTTTGGACTTCTGAGGCGTAGGTGGATTCTTACATACCTCAATCCGACAAACTTCTCAACAAATCTGCTAGTTCCTCTTGAACCTTCTCAATCCTTGTCGCTTGCTTTTGCGCTTCGCCTGAATTGTGCATTTTCAACGCCGTCCGCGCTTCTCTCGCGAACGCGTACGACTGTATTGTAGACTCCTCGATCCCTTCAACCCCTCCCGAGGACTGTAAGGGCGCCGTATCGTCACCAATCAGACCAGAGAGGTCTACAGAAGAAGCGCGTAGAAGAGCAAGATCATGTAGGGTGTCATGAAGAGGAAGAGGTTTGCCTTTTGATGTCATGATAGTCCAAGTTAAGCGCAAGACTAATAAGTCATGAGTCACGACCCTACTTGCTGGCACGTGAGCAGGCGCGAATACATTCTATCACGAAATCATTGTCTCAGTTTGAACGTTCATCTGAATATTCAATACAATTGTTGAAATCAGTTCATTTAATACACAACGAGCGTCGTAAAACAATTAAAATAATGTTCTAGGCGGAGAAGTTGCACATGCGAACAAGTCCATAGAGTCATCAGAAGCCAATACAACCGCAGGTGGACAGACGGACAGTTTCCGTGATAACGGAGGCCTTGCCAATAATTGTTTGGAACTGGACAAGACGCTGGTTGTAAGGGGTTTAGGTCCATGTAGATTGACCCGATTTTTCTGCGCGTCCGCCAGAATTGAAGAGAAGTTGGAGTGGCGTGGTCTGAGTACTGGTCGGCGTTCTGCCATGGGCGAACTTGGCGTTAGATTCTCTTTCTCATTTGAGTCTTCCGCAAGGTTTTCGCTTCCCCAAGAGGAAGGCGAAGAAAGAAAATCGAAAGTCCTGGGGGCGGTAGATCCCAATGCGGACCTCGTAGACTTGGATGGAACAGTGACACGAGAGGAGCCTTTGGTCGCATATCGATGAGCACCTCTTCGCAACAAACGTTTAATGAAAACCGGGCTCTCGTGAAAAACAACGGGAGCAGTCTTTCGCTTTTTTTGCACATGAACAGGTGTCTTCCGGATCCAGCAGCCAACCATTTCCTCCCACTCCCATTCTCCACTCGGCCTACGATGGTGCGCATGGCGAGATCTGTTGCTCTGTCCGGGTAGACGAACAGCTGGGCTGCTGTTGGGTGGACCAGCGCCAAATAACCGCCGCTCAGCCTCGTCCACACCATCAATCAGGAGAAACTTGATTCTTTGCATCTCTTTGGAGGTGCCTTTCGGGGTGCTCTCGAAGACACGAAGGGCGCAGGCCCACAGGGAGGCGTCCAGCCGGAATAAATTGTGATTCTGCAAAGTTGACGAGGATTGCTGTAGCGACGATATAAAATCTTGTGCGGAACTCCGATGCATATGCTCAACGAGCGGAGCGAACGTTGTAGGAATAGGTGAAACCTCACGAAGCAGATGCAAGAGATGCGAGTCGTAATCTGCCAGTGAATACGTGACGTAAAGGTGTGTGGCGAGTATCGTGATTGCGTCAGGAAGTGCATCTTGAGAAGGTTCAGGTGAAGCGCCCAGCCTCAGGGTGTGCATTCCGTAGCTTCGACATCGGCTGAGTAACATAACGATAGAGTCAATATCGGGACAGCGGGAATCTGTAAGTGCTCCAGAGGCACCAGAAATGACTGCAAACAGCCTGTTCATCCAATCATGCAAGCGGTCGTAGATAACCACAATCTCTGGGCTTTCCTTCTCCTTCCCTTTTCCAGACGGACAAACCGGACGATAATTATGTACGGTTTCAACCAAAGAATCGAGGAGGGTAATAAACGAGGCGATGTCGGTCGCCTCAACACTGCGAGCGAACCTAGAAACCGCTTTGCTTGCCCATAAAGAGACGTCCGATTGAGCTAGGATATCTACAATCGCTCGCGAAAACGTTGAGACCGAGAATAGTGGAAAGGTAATGGAAGGTGTTATTTTGCTGTTTCCAGATATCCATTTAGCGAGAAGATCAGCGAGGTAGGAGACATGTCCTGGGTGTGTGATTGGAGGAGGAGACGTTGTGGACAGGAAGGCATTTTCAAGGATTACGCTGAGCAAATGGCGTGATTCGTGGACTAGACCAAAAGACAAGCAGATATCCAGAAGAGCGCTGACAAGCGTATGGTGGTGTGGACAAATTGCTAGCACAAGAAAAAGTGCATGGGACGAAATCGAGTGTCTGCAGGGGGGGAAATGAGACCGCGTATATACATGGCGAGGCCTGCTCACCTTCGATAGTAGGTTGGAATAGCGTCGTAGATGTCATCCACGATTTTCATCAGCTCATCTTCATCTACAGGTTCCTCTTGGCCATTACGCATACCGACGCTACTGAGCGGAACGTTTTCTCCGACTACAAAGCAACACATAGCTGCCATGCTGGGGATTGGCTCCCCCGGCACCGTTCCGTGCGTGACCTGGAGGAGACATCGAAAAGTATCGCAAACTGCATATATCAAGCGAGAAAGCTCCAGGTCTTCTGCAAAACCTCTGTCAAAATACAACCTCCCTCTAGTGGCAGAGGGCGGTTGGCGGAGGAGGGCAAGTGGTGGAGGGGATTCAAGTGGCCAGTCTTGACTATGCGAAAAGGACGTGCTGCGAGAGGTACTATGTCGAGCGGTGGTTAAAAACTTGCTCAGACTCAAGCATTTGTTGCGCAAAGGTCTTAGCAAACGGTTGATGCGTGATGTGGTGAGGTGGCTACCACTGGCATCAGTCGCTGTACAAACTGTCATAGGCAGCAATTAGGCTACCACAACATGGGGATGCAGTTGAAAGAGGTTTCTGTTTTTGAGCACCGCACAGCTGGTCGAAGAGTTCAGGGGAACCGGGAAAGTATGTAGAAGGAACCGCGAGCTGAATGATCCTGATCGTGATTCATGAAGCTTTGAAGTTGGAAATTGAAACGCGCATCAATCTCCACGTGACCAAAGTCCATAAAATTAACACGCACAAAAATGTACGAAGGGATACAAATGATGGTACAGTAGTGACTCTAACAACACATGCATACATATTTTTTTTCATGGCGCCGGGTTAAGATAACTGGGTATGTTAAGATGGTTAATTTAAAGAAGAAACCGAAGGCGAGAAGCATTAGAAGAATGATAAGGAGTCACATATTTTGGAGTGATCAAGCATCGCTGTCACTTGCATTACTATCAGACTCATCGTTGCCCCAGACAGCAAAGGCGCGGGGATGATGTTGGTCGTAATCCCTCGAATCGACTCTATGATAATTTCTGCGACCCGAGAGGGTATCTGCCATAGTAGGAGTCTGAAGATTGTCGTCAAATTCCCTGTCCTTGGGAATGCGACTACGGCCACTTGAATATTGCTCCCGAGAATGTATATCATCCCGAGCACCACGCTGAGCGACGTCCATGTTGGACAACGAGTCATCCGAAGAATTTGAGAGTGCGGGGGAGGGCGTCCTTAATTGATGGTCAATGTGGTGAGGATTGATATGAGGTGGACGATGTGCGGGTCCAGCAAACCGTCCTGGAGTATCAACGCCAGAACGCAAACCTGACCTTGAGCGCGAACGAGATTTAGCCGAGCGAGAGAATTTGAGGCGACGTCCTTGAGTGAGCGCAGGCGCGGCGAACTCTGGCGTCGAGAGTAAATCTTCATCCGTCTGGGAGCCCGCTTCCTCGCGGGCTTTTGCAATACCGACTGAAGCTTCTCTAGCATTTAGCTCGTTGGGAATGTGGATGCCACTACCTCCACTGGTCGAAGCCTCGGGCGAGGAGTCATCAATGTCAAACTTGTTATCTTCTTCGTCAGACATCGTCTCATCCTCCTCTTCATCCTCCAGACTTTCGTCGAACATATCATGTTGTTTCATTTGTTCAGGATTCCTGGTTTTCCCTGTGCTGTGTTTCCGTGCTGGGCCCTCTTCGACTACGACAAACGATTTTTGGCGCTCGCGTTCGTTCCACTTCAGGGTTCGTGAGATGGCATGGAACCAGTCAGTTGACTGTTTGTCTGCGCAAACCGTCGGGAAAGGGTATTTGGAAGCCGTTATTTTGATATGATCACCCTCTGCGAAAGAAGTAAGCAACTGAGTGAAAAGATGAGATCTAGTGACAAACGTTGCAGTTCCACACGTCCTCGGCCGTCGAAGGATACCCAAGCTGTGCTACGAGAATTGTATGGGACACATATCCGGAGCTCCATGCTGTCGGGAAGAAGCATGGGACGGAAGGATAGCGTGTGAGGGCAGATAGGACTGATGAGGATGGCAGGTATCTCAGGGTGAACCAATGACCCTCCGGCAGATAACTAGAAAAGAGTTAATATCGGTAACTGACCAGTGCTGGTGAGAAGCTTACGGAATAAGCAGTGGAACCGGTGGGCGTGGATACACAAAGTCCATCGGCTTGCACGGTTGTCATATGGTGTTCGTCACCTTCAGAATGGTAAACAGATACCCAAAATATGAGGAGAGGTAACGCACCGAACAATTCAAGCAAGCTGACATAGGGACTAGGCCCCCGGTCCACCACGAGATCATTGAGAACCTCAAACGTCTCAACTGGTCTCGTTGTGAAGCACATGATCTCCTTGTCCTTCGAACACTTGCCGCCCTCAGAGGTGGTAAAACCGCCAGACCAGCCCCCCTCAAGCGCCTCCCACCCTCCTTTGTTCACGTCCTTCATCATAATTTCACCTGTTTCACCCTTTTTCACAGCCTTGCGAAGCTTTCCCTTGTCGAATACAGCACGGTAGACCGTACAAGTAAATCGCATGCGTAGGTTGACACGAATACCGGAGTCAATGGCTGAATCTACAACCGCTTGATGGTCAGCGAAGTCGAAATTAGTGAGGAAGCCAAGGGAGCCGAGAGCGAAAGGGAGGACGGGAGGAACGATTCGCTGAAAGAGCCATGATGTAAAAAGAACAGTGCCGTCTCCTCCAAGCTAAGAACCAAAATTAGTGGGCTCAACGAGACGCAAGCGAGGTAAATCGCTTACCGTAATGACAAAATCGAATAGATGTGGACTACGGCTGCACATGTCACTGGTCCAGTACCGTAGTTGGCCCTCCTGATGTCCGTTAAAGTCATCTTGCTGAGTTGATGATGATGACAAGGAAGAGAGAGAATTGCTACTAGACGACCGTCTTCGTTGGAAAGGTTCAAACAATTCTGGATGATCTCTCTCTATGCCTGCAGCATCAAACCTTCTCGAGTTGCGCAGTTGATGGTCAACATAGCTGTCGCAAGGACTCGTAAAACATCGTGAATGATACAGGCCCAAAAACTCACACTATGAGGCCTCGATTCCCTTGACGAGGCTTGAGCATCAGATATAATGCAAGCTCGCGCGTCAACTTAATAAGGCGGTTGTCCCTGGCCTTGGTCACGATAAGGACACTCTGGATATTAGACCTTATTCGAGCACGTCCTGAAGGAGAATGGTTGATGAGTAGACGGAACTGAGGATAAGGATAGCACTTACCAAGCTGCTTGCTCATTTCACGAACCCCGACTGCCGTTTCCGCCAGCTGTCTCGTCAGGTTGCCGCCATATGTATCGCTCTCGTCATTTTCCGAGAGTGCATGACTGCCCCCATCAGGACAAGGCAACTCAACGGCGTGTTGAGGTCGATGGCGTTGCTGAAGAGCCCTGGCGACGCCAACGTCCGACCCAATTAACTCGTTCTCCTTTGCATGGACTTCGAGCCAGTCCTGTAGCGAGGCTCCTTTATCTAGGTGAGAATGCACGAAGCAAGGTGACTTTTGTAGATTCCTGTGATCGATGGGCATTGATATCGGTGAACTAGTATTGGGACTGCAGCTTAAGCTTGAGCTTGAATTTGATGTGGGCGATCCTATAGATGGAGGTGCTACAATGAAGTCGCGGCGAACTGACGTTGTGGGATTATCACACCCTGGACTTAGCCGTGCCAGTGCCTTCATTACTGCGGGCGACTGTTGCTCTACAACAACGTCATGATGCCAGATGATATTGGTATGCAGCGATGACAGCGACGACAGCGATGATAATAGGGATGGCCGACTGTTTCTTCTCGATAACGATGGTCGAATCACGTTTTCTGTAGGTAACTGGGCCATATCGTCCTCTGGTCCGTCCGCTGGCGAGCTTGGTGGAGTGGAATACGTCTCGACCTCCTCAGACATCTCAGGCCGCCAGCAAGAAATATCTCCGGGGATTATTGGGAAAATGCTGGGAAGTTATCTACTTTGATTCCCAATGCTTCTGCACTTTATATTTGTCCGCTTCCTTTGCCGTCTCGATGCCACTTCCCAAGTCTCCCAGACAACTCAGATGTCTAAAGTTCCAGCCACCCTGATGGCTGATACGTCTCTCGATGGCACTGTCAAAACTGGATCTTCATTTCCAGCACTGTCCAGCATCGCCACTGGACACAAGACATCATTTACACGAACGTGGTGCATATTCTTCTCACAACGGTCCCGACCTCTGGGACCCTTCACACCTAATTCTAAATGTAACCTGGTACAGATTAGACGAGGTCATCTTTTCACTGGATATCCTAGATATCCTGCGAGGAACATTTCCATCTGCGCAAGGTGTCCAGTGAGCGACCAGTGAGGGGCTGTTCGTTTGATCATCTCCTGGCACCGCTATTGAATCTTGATCATCAATCACCCCTTGCATTTGGAAATTGGCAATCTAGTGGACTGTGGGTGTCAACTTTTCAACACCCCACGGACCTCGCAAGAATTACGCACAATCAGCGACCTGGGTGTTTCGTGTCCCATGCAAGCCCTTCATAAGGCGGCCTTGTTGAATCTCTATAGCACCCAATGTCTTCCCCGGACAACTGTTTCAGCAACGCTCACCCACGATTGATTCTGGACGACACCATTGCCATGGCAAAGTTGCGATTATACCTCTGGCTGTTGCGGCCTCTCAAGGTTTCGTGTGAAGATTGAAATTGGCGAAGGAACTTATCAGATAATCATGCTCGTCAACGCACACGAGCGCACACAAGTCCCCCTGGTCGCCCATTATTATTAATAATGATTTTGACGCCTGCGTATTTATATGATAGTGCCATGGTAACCGAGTGGGTCGTCATGTTGCTAAAACGCGACTGTACCCCGCAAGACAAATCTCTCCAGCTTTCTGTAATCTGGTCGGTCTTTGGCCACTGCCCACAGCCAGATATCCAGTTCGGGCAATGTAATATCTTTCAGCCATTTTTCTTCTTCATTGAGTTGTCCCTCACCCCTCGCATACTCGACTATCTTCTCGCAAGCGTGTACTGCAGCCGCACGCAAAATATAGGCCTGCTCCTTCGTGAGTACAGGACCATCCTTTGGGGGTGTTTTCTTGGTAACTTGTGCAACCTGTGAAGCCTCGGGAGGCAAAGACAGGAGGGCGGTGATCTTATCTTCGCTCTCGGCACCAGGAAACAACGTATGAAGCCCGTGAGATGTTGCGCCGCTCAGGTCCAAAACTCCCAAATGGACCAAAAGGGACGGCAAAACATTATCAGTGAACACTGGTGCCTGGACAGTGCTGGGAATGGGAAACAGTGGCGAAGGGGCAGAACCAAAACGAATTTTCACTGCATGGATCAGAAAAAGTGCCTTTTTGAAGCAGTACACCGCTTCGAAAGTTTGATGAGCACGAACACAATCTTAACTATGATCAGCCGCCCACTCACGTTTTCCGTTAACAACCGCCATATCCCGGAAAGCTGGAATGGCTCTGACAAGCTAATTTAAAGAGTTAATTATTTGGTGGTTGTCACTGAGGGAAGAAATCGGGGCCCACCCTCTCTAGCACAATTCCAAGACTTGCGCTAGGATCTGCCTTTGCCCCTTCCTTCAAGCTCTCCAAAACAAAGCTCCCTAATTCTGAATACCCTGAAGCGTCCAGGATCTGACCCGTCTCGGTGAGAGTTGAGCTGATCAGTTTCACCAACTCATATATTGGTCCACCGAGTTCGCCAACTGTGACACCAGGGATCGTTTCATGAGGGCGTTCGACGTGGATCGTGACACCCATGTGTTGTGCGACTTGCTGTTCACTCATCGTCTTCATGCCCTTCGCCGACAGTAAATCTCCCTGCCCTGTCGCGGAGGATAGATAAAGAGAGAACGTGAATGCCCGTATATTATCCCAGGCACCTCGTCCTGTTTGTTCGTGAAGTGGCACTCGATAGCCAGAAGCGAAGTTGAGGAGAGAGAGAACAGACAGGAAGTTTAGCTCTGATAAGATCGAGGGAAATTTGAGGGGGAATGCAAGCCCATGAGAGCCTGATACACGATGAAATGAGGATCGAAAAGATGGAGATTCCAGGAGGCGCTTGATAGCGGCAGCTTCGACCTAACGCATCAACCAGTCAAAGGTTGTTCGCAGGAAGAAATTCGTGGCAGATCAACGCCAAATTATAGGATGTATTGCAAGAAAACAATGAACATAGAAGGTGGAATGAAGGGAAACACAAAGACAAAGCGGGATGTCGAGGAGCAATATGTATTCATCAAGACTACTGGCAAGAGGCTCACCTTGATATGTGCGGCCGCTGTCAAGGTTCGGCAAGACTCTTTGATAGACGAGATGATCGTCCCAGGAGAGGGAAAATCAGGTTCCATGGGCCCAAAACAATGCATAGACAATCGAGCCGCATTAAAGTTATACTGATCAGATCAATCATACAGTTTGTGGCTGTGTACTTGTGAAGTTGTGAATCGTGATGCTAAGGTTCAGGAGTTTTCGACGATCAACTATCAAGCTCATCAAGCCCCAAAGTTTCAGTGCTTCAGCAAAAGTTGGTTTTGACGAACAAATCCAGGAAGTCTGTTCCTATGCGCAAACAACATACAAGACGAGTGATGTTACAAATTCAGTCAACGTTATCGAGCTAAGTACTACTTCTTGTTTCAGAACTTCACCTCCCCACATGTTTCACCAGCATACGTGTATCCCATGTGGACTCGTAGCAGAGTGTTCTGATTCTCTGGGTCATCCTCTTTATCGGCATAATTGGACGACGGGCATGCCCACTCAATGTTCTTGCCCGACAGCTCGAAGAACTTATCAATGGTGGTCTGAGGGTGTCCAGAGGCGAGCAGATATTCGTACACTGCACGCCACGCACTGTCCAACGCTCCGACGACCCACCTGCAGGTTACATTTGTAATCATCGAAAAGACACGACTGCTTTTCACTCACGCATGACGGGTGCTGATGGCCTCTCCAGCGAAATGCAGCCTCTTGTTGGCATTTGGTACAGTGAGAGACGTGTATAAATCCTGAAAATCTCCGGGCCCGAAGAACGCAAAGGCACCTGTAGCGGAGGGAGTGAGCAGCCTTTGGCTCACATCAATATTCACAGACTCACCCATGGTGAGCGGGTTGTGGTTCCAGTCCCATGCGTGGATGTCTACGTACTGTTTCGACAAGAAATCATCACGAATGTTGTGGACTTCTGCGAGATTACGCAGCACGAGTTCCTTCAGTTCCTCGTTGTACTCTGTTTTACCGGTGTTGACAAGTGATCCCAAGCGTTCTGCGTCATTTGTCCAACAGTAACTCGCGATAAGCACTGTGGACGGTGAGCTAGAATCAACTCCATGAGAGGGGTAGACCATGGTCCGAATGGGAAGATCGGTGAATGATTGGCCCCCTACGATACCGAACCGGTCCGTCCACCACGCTGATTTGAACCGGACACCAACCTTGACTGAAGGACCGTACTGCACCTTACGCAATGCATTTCTCTGCATCACGTTTAAACCAGCACTGGAGAGATCAATCATCCGCAGGCTCGGCAGAGGGATAGTCGATATAACGTGAGAATATGTGCGCGGGCTAAATTCGCCCCGCACAGAAACCTTCATGGCGTTGGTACCCGCAGAGATGCTTGTAACGCTCTTCTTCAACTTGATGAGCGAGCCCTTATTAGTAATGTATTCCGTCATGTAGTTGGTGAGCACTTGAGAACCGCCTCTGAGTACGGGAAGTGTGAGAGCATGAGTTTAGAGACAGCAGGTCCACTTACTTAAAACACTTCCATTCCACGTCCCTCTCCGACCCGGCCTTGGCGAATGCCAGCGCCTCAAAAACTGATTCAGTTAAACTGCGGTCATACCAGCCGGTGCTCTTGTCGAATGTCTCACACCAATTGATGACGTTGGTGTCAAGATGCATGGGTGAGAGTCCGAGGCTAACGCTGGGGATGTACTTGAACGACATGTATGCGCGAAGCGAGTATACGTCATTCTTCCTCATAATGTCCCAGCCCCTGCGGGATTGCTGTTCCAAGTCCTGCGTGAGGATGCGGGCGAATGGCTCAATAACGTCGCCAACAATCTTTTCGACTCCCACGGCGACATACTCAGGCTCCACACCCATCTCCTGGGCGCGGAAGTCAGGAGGCTTCGATGATGGATCCGAGACTTGGTAACGTTGCTTGTTGAAGTAGTAGAAAGACCCTCCAGCCTTTGCCGTGAAGTAGTAATCGATAAGTCTAGACTTGAGAGGTATGTTATGACTGTCGTTGAGCTTCGAGTAGTTGATTAAGTCGCCCAAGCGCTTCATAACACCAGGCTTGTAATGGCCCTGATTGTCCTTCTTCGGCAGAGGGTACCTCATGGCGCCAACATCCTGGTTGGCGGAAAAGCCAAGAGGTTATATAGTAAGCATCTTTGACGCAGCAGCATCGAATGGTTGACATACGTAGTTCTTCGCCATTCGGGAAATTGTAGGTGAAGAGGCGGCCGCCGGTGCGGTCTGACGCCTCCAAGATCTCGTACTTGATGTCCAGCGAGTCTAGTATGAGGGCAGTATATAAACCACCAACTCCTGCGCCTAAAATTCCGACTGTGCCCGTCTCGCCATAACCACAATCGGGCAGCTCAGGTAGCTGCGAGGATGGGAGGGGATGGGGATGCCCTTTGAGGGGATTATTGTGGTGAAACAGAGGGGGAAGCTTTTTGAGGAGATCATCGTGATAATCTTCGACGATGTTTCGGCCCCAGTAGCCTAGCACGTCTTCTTCGAAATGCATGGTAAGCGCAAGTGGTATTGAAGGTTGAATCTGTCGGATGTGACTTGTCTTGTATGAACAGACCGAGAACTACTTTATATATTGTGCTTTTCGTTCGGAGAAAATAAATGAGGGTTTGGGCTATTCTGAGATCGCACAACACTGGAAACGTTCGGACAGGAACGCTCACATGTCGTTTCTCCAGTGACTTCTAGAACTCGGTGATCCTAGCGTTAGAATCTTTGGTGTAGTCTTTTTCCCCCGACCAGAGGGTTCTTCCGTACCATGGAATACGCCCAGGGTGTCGGAAACAAGTCTCAAGATGGTCAAAGGGCTCCGAAACATGGCCAGGACTTTTCTCTGGCGCTTGAAGAGGTCAGATACGGAGTAGCTTAGTGCATGACCCGAGACTATCAAAACACCATTACCAGTTAGAACCATGCAGTCCCAATATGCCGACCCCAATTCAGTCTATTGGGCAATGTCACTTATCGACACTAGATCACGCAGCCGAAGTACTTATATACCCAGGTTCCCCCATCCCTGTCTCTAGTTAAGCCTGTGCATAGGGCCGTATTTATGAACCAAGATATTCTCGGTGTCTGCTGAGCGAAGTGCTGTGTACATTAGAAGTATTAGGCAGGACGTCTCCGCCTTCCAAGGGCAGATGTTTTGTTGATTCAACGCAGTGATCTTCGAGTGAATGGGACAAGTACTGTGAGTTCCAGGTCAGCATTCAACGTCCATGACCAAAAACATATCACGAATATGAATGGTAAGAGACTTACGCCTTCATCAACTTCGCACACGAGGTTCTTACCCCTCCTTACCCTTCCCTCAATATTTTACCATCAATATTGCGCCATGATCGCTGTCGTTCTGAATGTGATCGAGATGCATCTCGACTCTGCAAGAACTCTGAACCCAATCAACTTATTTGAAACTTGTCACTGTCAGAGAAGAATCAAAGATGACGTGACCTAGCATGACCACTGACTTGACTGTTTCGATCATTGATGAGCGCTGAGCGCTGATATTGCGATTAGGGTGTGAATTTGTTCGGAAGACGCCAATGATTCAGAACATCATTCGATGAGCTGCTCTGTTCTGATATGATTTTTAGTCTTGGAGGTGGCAAAGCGTATGACATGGGGACAAAATGTGATCTGCAAGCTTGAAATGGTGTTCTAATCACTCGATGATCAAAGTCTGAAAAGGTTTTACTCACAGGCCAACCATCAAATATTCAAATTCGGACAAACACGAAAAGTTCTATACATATAAAGGCGCTAGTACTAGTCCACGAGCGGATTGAGAATTCAAAAAGAAAGAAGAAGCTAAGGTTTTGGGAGAGGAAGGTTTTCTGCTGGCGATTCGAGAAGTATCAACTTCAATAAGCCTGTATACAGGCAGGCGCCTGGCGAATTGTCCCGAGTCGGAGTTTTTCAGGATACACGAACATGCAGAGCAAGGTTCACAATTAATTGCAACAAAATTGCAACCCTTCGTATATCAGAGAATTGATCATGGGCTGGATCTCGCGGTGGTCAGATATTCCCGCTACGTAAGTAGTGGGTATTAGGCGTAATCACTCAAGTTTACCAACGCTTTCAGTTTTGGCAGAGAAATGAGTATCCGTACGTTTTTAGTGCTCTGTTCCCACAGGTTTTCTCACGGTTCAAAATTTACGTCTTATGTTCATGCCGATGCTGAGCGCTGAGCTCTCAACCTTTCAATTATCTACTAAAGACTGGCGACATCTACTTATCTTCTGCAGACCGCTGGTTTTTTTTGCCGATGTCTCGGCGATTGTGCGCGTTGACGGCTTTCAATCGAAATCACAAGTTTTGTGCACTTTTCTGCATAACCACAATATTCCGCGCTCGGTTGCTGCTGTTCGACAAGGCGTTGTGGTGGAATCCTCCTTAGGACCTGTTCGCGTGCCAACCGTCGATGGCTGGTATCTTTCGCGACAACCATTCCAAGCGACTTATCTTCGTGGTTGCAACGTAATTCTTGGCTGTGATTGGTTGCAGTCTGTTCGCCCTGCTGTTTTTGACGGCCGACTTCTTTCTCCTTCCATCGATGCAGCAGCGATTCTCGCTGTCGGTCACGAGTGGTTTTCTCATCCTAATGGTATGTTTGTGAAGTTCTGAAGGCCTCATTCTAAGTTTTTGGTTATAGGTTCTTCCAATGTGCATGCATCACAAGTCCAAGACGATTCCTTTGCCACCCAAGTGGGTTCACGCTCTGATGACATCCAAATGAGTACATGTTATATGCAAAGTTGTCAAGAACGAGGATCGTCGTCGGCATTTGATATTGACGGTTATATATCTTGTCTGTTGCATTCAGGTTCTGGATCTGTACTTGTCCGTCGTTAAGTAATAATCTACTTGATGTGCACGCTATTGTAAATCATGGTCTATCGTTTGGGAAGAGTGTTGATGCTCTTATGCTGCATGTGTTCACAGGCTTGTGTGTGGGTAGCAAAGACATGTATATCACGTGAAAGAAAAAACGTAGCGGGCTCTGCCGCATGCGGCCCTTCGCGTTATATGTCACTGGTGGCTACACAGCGCGGAGTTTGAAATGGCTGGCGCTGTCCTCCAATTGCTCATGGTAAAATATTACACTTACCATTTTGTTGTTGGTCGACGATCATGAGGATGATGATCACAGCTCTCCCTCTTCTTTCATTGAGACAATCGCATCGCAAAATGCTAATAATGTCACGCGCGTTATCTGCCACATCAGGGATAGCCATAGGTTAGCAAACATCTTGCCATAAATTTAGCATGCATCAGTTCAAAATGTTATGCAGATGTCCGCCAACGATTATTGTCCGGAGTCAAAACTGCGATGAAGGTGACTAGCCTGTTGAATTCATACGTTCTATTTGTCAATTAAACGCTTGCACTCATTCGTTAGACTAAGGATTCAATAACTTCCACGACTTTGCGGGTGAGCCTTTTATCCTCAATGATGAAGCTGGCGCTTCTAACTTCCGAGGCGCCTAATGACGCAGTCCATTCTCTCGGAAGTCTATGCTGCTGACAAGTCAGCTGGTTCACCTGTGTCATCCTCCGCTATAAGCGCGATCCTACGGAGAGCCACCTTACGACGTGTTAGTCCAGAATTTCATTATGTGTTCATTACCTGACCTGTTCTCATGTGCAGCACGACTCCGCCGGTCAGTTCATCAAGGCTTCCAGACCAGATTTAGCACAAAAAGAACAACGCGAAGCAGACATTCTTGCGTCTTTCTTACCTCCTTTGATGTCTGAAGCGGATATTGACTGCATTCTCAACGAGGTGATTGCTGAAACAACACTCAATGGAGATCCACGCAGAATCCTTGGGCAAGTATACAAGACCTTCTACTCTAAAGTAGATAAATCAAATGTGGACACCGAAATTGTAAAGCGCAAAGCTGAAGCGCTCCTGTTAAGTATTTGAATAAGTACCAATTATTTAAATGAATCAAGTATACAACATTCCGATAGCCGGGTCAGAATGTGATTTGACAGTGTAACAACAGTACAAGTATGTTACATAGGTTGTTCGATACCAGGGGAAGGTGGAGTTTCTTGTGATTGTGTCACAGTTGAGATTGACGGTGTGTCGCTGGGAACTGGCAAGGCGCTTCGTACTCGCGTGAGATCCTCCACACAACGACTAACTGCAACAGAAACTCCCTCGAGTATCCTGAGTCTCTCGTCGATGGCTTCTCGAGTGATTTGATCCATGAGCGTCAGCTGCTCATCTGTCAGATTGGGTGGCAGCCCACGCAATGGCGTCTGAACGGTTCCCGCGGGCATGGAAGCGCTGAGACTTGGCGACAGTACTACGTCAGCACTCAAGGATGGTGGGATTGGCTGCCACAAGTGAATGTGGGACGGGTCAGCGCCTCGTAATGTTCCTATTGGCGAGGGAATTTCATGGGTGTGTAATGGGATGAGAGAAGGGATGTCTAAGCCTGAATCCGGCATAGCAGAAGAAACATTGGCATCAGAAGGCGACATTTCCGGTGCCTCACCAGATGCAGGCTTGGTAGCATGTGTGTCATTGGTTGATGTAGGTGCCTCATCATTAGATCTTCGGGTATTCTTGTTCCCAAATCGCTGCGACGCGGCGGCGGCGGCGGCCTCTCGTGGATTCAGCCGTGAGTCACTAGTGATGGGTTGGTCTGAGGCGCCCGAAGGCTTTGCGTTTGGGTGAGGAAGGGTCCTTTCTCGGTCAAGGTCAGGATCATTACCAAACCACCGGGGATCCATACCCCACTGACGCCATTGTCCATCGAGGCCGGTGAATCCAGGAAAGCGAGGAACAGGCTGCGGGGCAGTCGTGACTTGAGATGCGTCCCGTGAAGGGGGTGAGCCCTGGTACTGGATGTTGTATTGAATGACGACGCCTGGCGCTTGCCCGGGCAACCAACCCTGAGCAACGGCATTTGCCGGGGGTTGATTATTAACGTTGCGCGGCGCCTGAGGCTGATTTCCTGGGGCCACTGGGTTGCCAAAATTAATTGGTTGTCCAGGTATAACTCCTAGCTGAGCACCCGCAGCACGCTGCTGTTCTTGCGCGGGATTCTCGAGCACACTGCGTCGACTACCAGGAGAATACACCATGAGCGATCTCTAAGACTCCACAATGCGAATCAACGCACCAAGTAGGGCAGCTTTGCTGGCGCTCAAGCCAAGATCGAAGACAGTAAAAATGGAAAACGTGGCCGCAAGGCAGCTTCTTTGGAGTGGTGTTGGGGCCATCAGAATTCTGTTGTGCAGGGTTCGAGCCTAAATCTCCTGCCTGATTCCCAGAGACGCCATGGACGAACATCTCCTCGCGGCAAATAATGCAAGTTCGATCTGTCATAGCTGACATCTCTGCCTCGCTCGCATCAGGGTAGCGCTCATCCATGTTGCGGGTGGCAGCTCTATATCGGATAAGCGCGCGCAATCGTGTCACAAATGACCGCCCAGTGAGATAAACATCTCGGATGATGTTCAGCGGCAATCCATAGAATGCCACGATAAGGAGGAAGAATAGAAGGTATGTGGTGAGTTTTAAGAAATCTAAAAATCGTTTGCGAAGGTTTGGAATCGATATGGATATAACGTACCAGTGACCAGCTCAATATAGAAAACCCACATGCTTTTATTCTGCCATGGAGGCGCGTTCTCGCCACCCCTTTGCCTTGCGCGTCTCAAATCGATAACACAAACGCAATACTTTGCCGTAGTGTTCGTAGCGCTCGCCATCAAGATGGCGTACTGAGAGAAGTGTTAAATATAACTTAATGGGGCATGGAGAACACGCGCCTCGCTGGCAAACATCATCATACCCCCTATGCCGTTTTTCAGCGTGCTTTCGACCGCAACCGCAAACATCAATAGATCTATGCACCAAAGTATGACAAAGAGACTCGTCATTCGAATATGAAAAAGTGTAGGTGGGCCGGGATATGGGCGTTGGTCCATCTAAATTAATACTCAGTGCCATGCAGCACTGGGCGAAAGAAGACACATACCCACTCAATTCGGTCCGAAGCAAGCCAGTGGAACGACCTGACAAACAACAAAAAGCCAAACATCAAGGCAAATGGAATGTCAAAGTCATCCCGGAAGATTGTGAATGCCAGCAAAGATTCCGTGACGAAGAACCATAGTCGGTCATATAGGCGCTAGTAATAATTCAGTGCAGAGCCGACCATTGACTCAATGAGAGCTACCTCCACCTCCTGAGGACGAAGGGCGCCAAAGAAGATCTGTTGCACGAGCTGCCCACACAGCAAAGCCACAAGAAGGCCGAAATTCGCAAGGATCTGGAAGTGGTTTAGTACACATTATGAATCACAATTAACACACTGCGCACCAGTACACTTCTATTACTCTTTGAAAGATAAATTGCCACAGAATAGAAATTACTGTGATATCGGAGTGCATTTGTGATGGTCGCCGAAACTGCAATTGTAGACACTAGACCATAGAGCAGAAGTTTATGACAATTGAAGGAAGCTACAATGGGGTGAGCTCTCTGCCGTAGAAAACCATTGAGGGGCATTCCTGGAAATGCTGGAAGTGAAGGTAATGGAGCTTAGTCGATGTCGGACGAGAGTGCTCACTCACTGCTTACTCTCAAGACCGAGTGCGTGTCACCAGCTCAAAGTTCTCACGGTCACGTAAGTATGTCAAACTATGTCAAACAACGTTTGTGTCGCTATTTTCACAATCAAAGCATGTTCTCGGACTCTTCTGGAATTCACAAAAGGCGTCTTTTCTGAACTGGTACTTGAATGACTGAACTTGTCAGAGGCACATCGCGGGAATGAGGATTCGGCAGACGCTGGCAACGTGCAGGGACTTATGTTGCCTTTAGTAATGAAGTGACCGTAAGTCGGATATGATTTCAGCAACATGTCAGGGTGGTCGTCGCTTATGCACTTGAGTATCCAGCGGCACTGCAGAAGTGACTGCAGAGCGCCTCTTGAGAGTGAAATTCTAATTCTAAATATATGACGAACTTGCTGTGCGAGGATGCTAGTGTATAAAATGTCAACAGACCTTAGCCTTCTGCATTCCGGCATCACCCAAATCGTCCTACCCTTGCACAACCGAAAGGTGGAGTAGTCCTTTGTGTTCCCCTTATATATTTTACTGAGGGCATTGTGTCAGCCATGTCCGAGCTGCGTAAGCGCCAGGGTCCTGGCAAATTTGCTGATACGGGCCCTCAGAAATTTCTGCCTAGCACAAAAACTTCTGTACTGGCTTCGGTGCTGTCTGGGTTTAGCTTTCCTCGTCTCGTGATCCTGATGTTTTTTGCTGTCCTTGTGGCTTGGTTTATATCCCCCGAGGAACTTTCGCCACTCTCACATTCATATGCAGTCTGCTCCCGTTCAGGTGCTCGGGTTTACACTGTAGATCAGGCTATGCCAAACGTCCAGTGCCTTGTTGTGGACGGACCTTTTATCCTGGACCGTGGTTCTTTGGGTATGTCACTGAAATAGACACACAAGCCCAACTCGAATGCTAAATCACACTTATCAATGGTTTTATGACCCTAGAAGATATCAAGGCACGTTGGGTTGCCAGAGGTCGCCGTCGTTCTTCTCTGCAAATACGCTATTTGGACAAATCTTCAATCCTGGTTCCTGGGCTTAGTGGTAAGCTGCGAGTAAAGAACCGATCTTTCTTGAACGACCTACAACACTTCAGATTCACATGCACACATTCTTGAATACGGTGCGAATAGGCAACTTCCTCTCGGAGGTGGAAAGACGATCGAAGGTTTGCATAAGAATGACTTTGTCCCGGGAACGATCTGAGTAGGGTATCTGGAATCAGAAACTGTTGCACTTGTCCGACGATATATTTTGGACAACAATGACATACTCAATGACCCTTCAAAATTTATTGAAGGGTGGGGATGGGACCACACTTCTTGGCCAGTAGAAGAATGGCCAACCTCGGTGAGCATCCTAACATTATGTGCTATACTGCACGACTCTGAAGTTCATTACTGCATAGGACGCCCTAGAAATGGACCCGATAGTCCGCGGCCGACCAGTCGTCCTACAAAGCAAGGATGGCCATGCATTGTGGATTTCGAAGAAAGCTCTTGAGTTAAGTTCTCCGTGGCCATCGGACGTAGAAGGTGGTGTCATCGTGAAAGATTCATTTGGGACTCCAATCGGTTCTGTTCTTTTTTTGTGAACGCATGGCTTAAAAATAGCTTATACTAATGATCAGGTCTCCTTCTTGACAACGCTCAAGACCTTGTGAAAAGACCGGCTCCAACTGAACGAGACTTATTGAAGCGTTTCAATGTCACAGTCAACGATGCCTTAGCCTGTGGTTTAACCTCCATCCATGATGCGGGATTCAACCCTGTTTCACTTGAGTTCTTTACAAGGTCTACCAATCATTCTTATGTAAAAATACATTTGACATTGTTCGTGCAGGCAGGCGGCAGCAGGAAATCTTCCCGTAGGTGCACCGAAAAATCGTCACTGTGTGATTCACAACAGCTCATAGGTTCGAATTTATGGGATGAGATACTTCGAGGAACGTGGTCCTTACTGGGGCAACCTCTCAAAACCAATCGTCGATGCAGGAAATGGCAGGCTAAACGCTCGCAGTGTCAAGATCTTTGCTGACGGTAAAACGATGGTGATAGTATTAAACCGTCAGGCTGACTAGTTAAGTTATTCAGGTGCTTTGCGCTCTGGCGGGGCAGCGGTGAGAAGTTCCTTGCCCATCTATGTATTTCTCCTGACGAGTCTCTCAGCTGAACGAGCCGTACTGTGATAACCCCCGCACGAAAGGATTCATGCGTTTGGACCCCAAAGTCCTGACTGATGTTATACCCAGATATCTAAGAGATGGATGGCAAGTTGTAAGTGCTGACATCGCAAAAATAATACGCCTCTTTACTTTTGTCGTCGCAAAGAATGTCCATGCCATCGGGGATTATGCAAACGGTGTCGTTTTGGACACATTCGAGACCGCCTTAAAGGATGTCAATGTAACAGCACTCAGGCCTCGCCTGGAGCATGCACAGATCTTGACAAAGACCGACATGGAACGTGTCGGAAAGCTTGGAGGTGAGCACTCTAGTGTCCTCGAAATCAATGGAAGTATAATCGTAGTCATGTAGTGATTGCCAGCGTTCAACCTACCCATGCGTACGTTAAAATATTCATCCGAATGTGCTCACTAATGACATGCGTCATGTGGGCGGAATAGCATCAGCGATATGTGGTTTGCAGAAGATCGTCTTGTGAGTTCTTGTGAAATATGGCTACTGAGCTATGCCGTTTATAGGTGTGCATCGTTTTCTAGGGCCCTGAGCGAGTAAAGGGTTTATATGCCTTCCGCTCCTTACTTGACCACGGTTGTCGACTTGCCCTTGGCTCAGACTTCCCGGTGGAAGACATGAACCCTCTCTCCGGATTCTATGCAGCCGTTACGAGATTGTCTCCGGAAGGACAATCACCCAATGGCCCGTCGGGATGGTATGGTTTTTTGTCGAAAAACTTCACGTTCAACCCACTTATGTTTCGCAGGTTTCCAGAACAACGGTTGACTCGCATGGAAGCCTTAAGAGGTACTTCACTTGAGCCCTCAGATATGAGCGCTGTTGATACAGAACAATCAATAGGCATGACAATCGATGCTGCGTATGCTTCATTTACCGAAGGTAACCTGGGTTCTCTTGTTCCAGGGAAATGGGCGGACTACGTGGTGCTATCACAAGACATAATGACTATCCCCGCTGATCAAATTTTAAGTACCAAAGTTCAGGCTACAGTGATCGATGGGCGTCTTGCGTTTGGGCGGATTTAGGACGTACTATTGATGGAGGTGTGCTAGGGTGTGCCCAGAGCAGTCGACTTGGAGTTCTAAGATACACAGGATAAGCCCCCTTGCTTACCCCCAAAATGTTATGTTTCGTTTGTTTTGTTTTTGAATTTGTACTGCAGAATTGGTTCATTGAATGGGGTTGAATGAAATCTTTGTGGACTTCACCAAATCACGTCGGGAATAACCGAGGTCATTAATGTGCCCAACGCGTCACAACGCGTCTCGACCCACGACATTGCACTAGACTGGCAGTTTTCCAGGACGCCCATCGACCTCATCCTGTCCAAGACGTTCCCTTCATACTTAGATGCCAGCATTTCAGCCGCCACTTACAGGCGAGAAACGAAAGCTGCCACTCGATTCTTCGAGTAGGAAGAAAGTCGCGATCGAAAATGCACTCGGAGGTCCCTCAGCATGTCATGCAAGCAATAGTTACAGAGGAGAGGAGTACTGGATGATCCAGTGGTATGCGCGAGATCCAATTTGAGTCATTCATGCTCACCATAAGGTACTAGGAGATATCCCCAGTACAAAAAACACAAAACTTGGGATGAGGATGCCGTCCTAGTTCTCACAGGCATCAGAGGGTCGATGTTTGACTTAGAAGGAAAATTGTACGCGCTCTTCACTGGGTGAGGAAACTGAGGATCAAGTTTAATTTGCGTCATCGCGCCAACAGAATGGGGGCTGGGTCCTTAAATGCGCCTAAGGCTGAGGAAAATGGGGAGTATCAATTTGGAGGGAAAGAAATCAGGATAGATCATCCAATTTCTCGTGGAGAATACCTGTCTGGAAAGTGTTATGGCCGAGGAAGCGTGCCATCTCCTGCAACAACTGGGAATAACACCATGAAACTCTCTTTGCGCGTCACTCCCTTGCCTTCAACGAAGATGAACATACCTTATAAAACGCCATTTAAACCCATGGACAAGAGGGCTATTGATCTTCATCCTGTCAACCTTCTGTCCACTCGGGACCCCGCCTCCGCAGGCCCTTCGAAAGTGAAGGTGTCAGCTACTTACTGGACTGCCAACTGGTGAGCGAGAAGCGAGGACATTGCATATATGCTAACTTTCGTAGGCGGAGACCGCAAAGCAAGAAGCACAAGACTTGGGATGGTGATGCATTCGTCAGCCATGTCGGTGACAAGCTCACTGTGATATCAGAAAAGGGGAAAATGTAAGTAGCATTTGATTGTTTCATCAAATCCCTATCACTGAGTTGTTGGCACAGTCTTGGCCGTAAGGAATGGGATGGGCTTGCTCTCCACAACGGGTACGGCTTCAGCGCCGGTGGCAAACAGGTCGAGTTAGACTCCCCAGTACCAGCATCGCGAATGCCTTCGATTACTGGGGTGGAAGATGAAGTGCCAGGACCGGAGGAAGATTCACCGGTAGTGCTATCTTCACCATCTAAGCCTTCGTTTCTGCTTCACGCAAAGGGCGCTCTCCTTGGCAAAGAGAATGATGTCCACACAGCTGCATCTCCAGGTGCCTCAAAAGCATACGTGGCCCCTGCGTCATTCTATGGCCAGAAGCCAAATAAGAAGCCTAATGGCCCGTTGTAAGTTCCTTCAGCTCCTGGTTAACGAGGGTTCTAAATCGGCTAGGCATGATCCCGAAGCAGAGGGAGCAATCGTCATGAAAGCGACGACCCCAGAACACGCTCAGAGGTTCAACAAGAAGTACGCTGTGACGTTACAATGTTGTTGAAGCAGAACTCAAGTATAATTGCAGGAATTTGCCCACTGTAGCAGTCGTCGTGGATCCCATTATTGCAAGACACCTTCGTCCACACCAAATCGAAGGTATTCATGCCATCTTGCCATCTTATTTCTTGGTGTCACGATATTTCTCAGGCGTCAAATTCATGTATGAATGCGTCATGGGCCTGCGAAGACATGAGGGACAAGGGTGCATCCTCGCCGATGAGATGTACGTGTTCAGTCTGGCCGTTTACGCGCTACGTCGTTGATGTTCAGATTTCAGGGGTCTGGGGAAAACTCTTCAGGTCTGGTTCGTTTCGTTCGACATTCTTCCCGCTCGGTGACAGCTTTTACAGACAATTTCTCTTGTATGGATGCTCCTCAGTAAGTTCAGTGATATTTGTGATACTATCTCCAAACTGGCAACAGAGCAGAATCCATACGTTGGCGCTGGGCCAGTAATTGGCAAGGCCTTGATTGTATGCCCCGTATCGCTGATCAATGTTCGTTTCTATACCTCAGTCACCCTCGCTATTTTCTGACTTGCGAGCAGAATTGGCGCGCCGAATTCCACAAGTGGTAGGACGGGATCGTGCTCACGCAAGAATTTATTTAACATCGACCTTTAAGGTTAGGGAGAGATCGCGTCGGTGTTTTTACAGGCGACAAGGATAAATCAACCATTAAACAATTTCTCAACTCGTATGTGTTGGCCCCAATTGATCTTGGGATCTCCGTTCATTGAAATATCAGACGGGTGCATCAAGTTTTAGTCATTGGCTATGAGAAGCTTCGAAGTGTCATGTGAGTGACACGTTTTTCACTGCTGTCCATCTGTTTACACTAGTCAGAGACGAATTAGCATATTGCAAGTGAGTATTCTTTCTCCCACTGTAGTGAATTTCAATCCAATGCTCCGTGTAGCCCTCCGATTGGCCTGGTTGTTTGTGACGAAGGTCAGTTGGTGCGGGTAGAATGTACATGACATTGACCCTCTGGCAGGACACAGACTGAAATCATCGAATAACAAGACCTCGACGATGTTTAAATCACTTCGTACTGTTCGAAGAATCATTCTTTCCGGTACTCCTATTCAGAATGATTTAAGTGAATTCCATGCCATGGTGAGCATGAGGCACCTGCACCCATCTTTGCCCACTTTCCAATGCTGACTTATCAAAGGCGGACTTTTGTAACCCAGGGCTGCTCGGTGAGCTTCAGAGTCTTGCTGCACACGGGGTACTGAACCAATATTCGTAGATAATCACGCTACATTTCGTAAAGTTTACGAAGTTCCTATCCTCAAAAGTAGAGCACCTGATTGCACAGACAAGGAACTCGAACTTGGTGAGGCTCGGTCAGCTCAGGTTCGTGGCACACCAGTTTTTCTCTCAGCTGCTGAAGCGCACAAAAGCTGTCTTTGATTGCGAAAAGCTTCGTATTGCGTCGGGAAGCCAGCATTCTCAAGAATTATCTTCCACCAAAACGTATATTCTTTCTCAACCTGTAGTTCAAATATCTGACATTTTGAACAGACGAATATGTTGTATTTGTAACTCCAACCCAACTGCAGTTGTCTATATTCTCGGCTATTCTAAACCCCGATAAGCTAGATAGACTGATCGGTGGACCGACTGCAGAGTCGCTTGCTTTGATTAACATGCTCACAAAAGTCAGCAGTAGTCCCGTATTGCTCAAGGCTCAAGCAGATAAGGCAAGAGCAACAAATTCGGATACAATTCGCCGCCCAGGTGTCGATGAAGCATTGAGTTTATTACCTGACAATGCCCGAGTCGAGGACTTCTCCATGAGCGGTGGGCGCCTTGTTCTCAATAAGGTCCATTTGTTAATTTATTTTCATATCAGGCAAGCTTCTAGCGTTGTCGAACCTCCTCAGAGTGATCAGAGAGGTAAGGTTGTTTGACTAATGCACAACTTTATGTGACAACTATTTAGCGCACACAAGAAAAATGCATCATAGTTTCACATTACACATCAACCCTCAATTTGATTGAAGCCTTCTGCAAGAAGAAGTCTTATACTTACTTCCGGCTGGACGGGTACAGATTTTTCCAGAATTGTAGCACTTTTGTCTTATGCTAAACCACCATAGGCAGACACCAGCAGGGAGAAGGCAGGAATACGTCAACGCCTTTAATAAATCATCACAACACAGCCACTGTAGGTTACTCAGTTCGCACTTATGAGCGCCAGCCTGATCTCGTGTGGTGGAAAGTTCTTTTCTTGCTGAGTTCAAAGGCGGGCGGTGTTGGGCTCAACCTTATCGGCGCGTCAAGATTATGTTTGATAGATTCCGATTGGAACCCCAGGTGTGTGGTGCACGTAAAGATACAATGGCCCTAAATGTGATCTCCCGTTCAAAGTCACGACCTCCAGTCCATGGCACGCATTCATCGGTGAATAAGCAAATTATCCAAAGGCTCTTGTCCTGATCAAATATTTATAGTGATGGTCAGAAACGGCCAGTTTTCATCTATCGATTTCTGACTGCAGGGACAATCGATGGTGAGCGTCTCCGCTGACAAGGTGTGTAATAAGCTTACATCGCCTCCCGGAAGAGAAAATCTATCAGAGGCAGGTGACCAAGATTGGACTTAGCAACTGTGAGTGAATTATCTGTTCTCTCGGGTTCCGGCGCTGATTGTCGGCGTCAAGCTCTTATGGGCTCAGTAAGCCGATATTTTGGTTTTTACCTCATGGAGTTTAAACTATCATATTCAAGGGATCGTCCGGCTCAAAGTCAGACTCATTTTCACGGAAAGATGTACTACTTCTTCGCCTATGATGTGGCTGGCGACTGATGCCCCCATTTGCAGCTTCGGGACATTTTCCGGGTCCATCCTGACACAGGTTGCAATACCCATGACCTTTTAGATTGCGGATGTGGTGCCGATTCAAAGAATATCCTCAAAGACACTGACAACATGGCGAACGTCGCTGGGAACAATATGGAAAATGATGGGGATGACGACGAAGAAGATTTTGCAGATACTGGCTTCATCAATGCGTCACAAGTCAAACCTCGCCGCATTGAGAAGATGGATGGAGCAGTAGGGATATCACTTCCGTCTACAGAATTATGCTGACAGGTTCTGTAGTACATGAAGAAGAAACAGGCAGAGCTTGCGTCACTCGGAGAGTGGACACACATCAATTGCCTGCGGAGCTTGACGAGCGACAATATCCGCGATGACATTCTTCGCCATCTGATGCTTCCAAGTGCGAGCGAGAGGAAAGATGACCCCGCGCAGCCGAAATCAAGGCTTGATTCACTATTGTCAGCCGTTGACCTTGACAATATTGCGGCTATGGATGAAGCGACACAAACCTTATCCGTTCATGATGTCCCTGGTGGCACTATTTCGTTCCTTTTCGAGAAGACATCCGTCTCTACCTTGGAAGAGAATGATGTGGAAGAGGGCTCGATGGCTTGATGACGCTCGCAATACATTTGTTCTTGATACCTACTAGATTCTGTACTCTACTTACGAATTTTTATAATGGTCCAAACAAGCTACAAAAGGATCACACACATTTGCGTTACTGAGATGGTTTGGAAGTGAGATTGTTGAGCACAACGGAGTCTCGTATTTGCTAAGTAAGTTCGGAAGTGTGACTTGAGAGGTGGGAGTCACGTAGCACGTGACTGTGACTTCTCGTGTTAATGGCCAAATTTGAACCACCTGTACAGTAAAAGTATTCTTGAGCGATGGGTGTCCAAGGGCTTTGGGAGGTAATGCAGTTTCGTTCTTCTCTGAAGGATTGTTTTGATGTACCTCCACAGATCGTGAACAAAGCGGGACAATCTCGGTCACTAGCCAATCTCGTGGTTATTGAAGGATTTGAGAAGAATCATTCCGGCAGACGCGCCTTTCGTATCGGCATTGACGCCAGTATATGGTATCAACACTGTGTACATAGCAAAGGCGGCGAGAACCCTGAACTTCGCCTGTTGTTCTTTCGCTTATGTTCGCTGGCACGACTACCCTTTCTGCCACTCTTTGTTTTTGATGGCGACGAACGACCCAAGGTAAAGCGAGGCAGCAAGATAGGAAAATCGGGATCCCATAGCCTTACTTCTGGGATGAAAAAGCTGTTGGATATATTTGGCATGGAATGGTGAATGGTGAAGCGGACATGATTTGAATGCACTCGACTGCTGATGCTTTCCAGGCTCTTGGTGAAGCAGAAGCCGAACTAGCTCATCTCAACAGATGCGGCGTCATCGATGCAGTCTTAACGGATGATGTGGACGCGTTGGTCTTCGGTGCTCTTCGAGTGATCAAGAAGTAAGCCTCGCCGCCTCTGCCACAATACCAAGTCACGCATGCTTTCCTGTCCACAGTTCAAGTCTAACACTTTCTGGGAACAAGTCCAATCCCGCTTTGGACTCGGAAGGCAAACCCAGTAAACACCATGCCATGATATACACAGCAGAAGCTATCAGGAGGCATCCGGAAGTAGGGCTTACGAGAGGGGGGTTCGTTCTTTTTGCCATGCTTGTAAAAGGGGACTACGGTGATGTGAACAATTTTAATTTGTTTTGAGTATATCCGTCTAAAAGTAATCAGGGCGTAAGGGATGTTGGCAAAGGTATCGCGCATGGCTTGGCTCGCTGTGGTTTTGGCGATGAACTTCTCGAAATATTTCACCGTCATTCTAACGAAGACATCCGTCCAGCACTTGCACGCTGGCGCTCCAGCGTGAACTCAGAATTGCACACAAACTCGCGGAAACAGCTCCGGCACCCATACCCCACACTTTCTTTACCATCGGACTTCCCAAACATGCAGATACTCAAGAACTACATCGACCCAATATGCAGCGCCCGCGTAGGAAGCCTAGGTGGTGGCAACATGCGCGACAATGGAGAGCTGAACCTTGCCCGCGCTGCTGCGTTCTGTGAGGAGAAATTCGGAGAATGGGGTTACCGGACTGCGATTATAAAGAGGTTTCGAAGTCTGATGTGGGAGGCGGCAATAATGAGAGTCATCAGGAGAGCCGCGCTTGAAGCTGATGAGAAAGAGAGGACAAAGCGTCTCGAGCACGGTGAAAGCTCTGCCATCAAAGGGCCACTGACTCCCTCTCTTGCTGAGGCAGTCGGAACGCCGGCTTACCTCGTGAAAAAGTATCTCGACATGACGGATGTAGATCACCGTCGTGCAGCTTTTGTCACTCGACCCTCCTTCGAAGGACACAACTCTGGCAACCGACCATTGATCACGAAGATTTTCGGAACACGCCAGCATGTGTCTACTGATGGCCTTCTGGAGTACCGGGTTGAAGTGTGTCCTTCACAGTTGGTAGAGCTGGCCCAGTCAGGTATCAAGGGGAAACGACCCGAGCCCGCAAGCGATTCCGCTGCTTTTGATGATAAACTTATCCAAGGTAGCTCGCAAGCTACGAAGAGAACTCCCGCAAAACTGCCACCCGATCCGCATAGCAATATGCGTGTCTGGATTCCGGTCTCTATCGTCCGACAGGTCTACCCTGGTCTTGCCGTTGACTATGAGGCCGAACAGGAGAAAAGCACCCGCAAAGCCCCGGCAAGCGGTGTGGTAAGGAGACAAGGGAAGAATAAACCACGAATTGACCCAGGTACTGAGGATCAGAGAAGCGAGACTGAACGTCCTACTTCCCCGGTTCGAGCAGTGAGAACGCACTGTCAGATGAATCTGGATGATGGGGCAATGAAACAAGGACCGCACATTCACGCGCTCGGTCCTGATCGTGAAGGAAGTTGTGCCGGTGATAATCTGCGATCGCAAAACCGTCTCGAGGATAACATACTATCACTCCCTTCTGCATCTATGCGTACTCTTAGGTCGGATGCTCACCCGCCGAGCAGATTCTTGTTTTCTATGCCCAACCCTGATGATCCTCTGGAGTCAGAATTGGAGGATGAGGAAGACAGTAACGGCGCGCCCCCCAGCTGGTTCGATCAGCTTTTCAACCAGGTCATGGGATTTGATAAAGGGCGCTCTCCAGACTACACGATGAGACGCAAGGAAAAGGCTGGCCCTCCTCGCAAACGTCCTTTTTACCATTCTGTGGCAGTGGCTCCAAGTGGATCTCATGAGGATCACATTCACCCGGGAGCAAAGAAGAGGAAAGTAGAGTCCCGTTCAACTCAATCCCACTTCATCAGCCCACCGCGTCCCCGCGTTCGACCCCGTCTCGATCCCGATGTCTTGGAAGTGTTCAGCGATTCCGAAGAAGAAGAAATTTTTCGACCAATATCCGTTTGCATCGGGAAACCGCTTAGGCCCCCCTCCATTCCGAAGCGTGCCTCAGCACCTGATGCGTGCGCACCACAGAGGCAGAGCTATCCTCAACCTTCTTACCAAGAGAACGACCTGACCATGGGCAACGTCGAGGTCATAATCGACCTTACTTGATGCTCAAAGAGCATGGTGACTATTCCCCCTCCCACATTGAACATCTCGAAGACTTGTCGTGAAGTTTGGCTTTTGTATAATTATCGTTATATGTAGTAATAACCATCTTGCAGCACCTAACGTACACACATCCGCGCAACCCTGCCAGTCTCTCTGAGTATGATCCTATCCCTTCGATTCTCCTGACAATCCTTTCTGCACCGCCGTATTTGCAACACCACGTCGACTGACCAACATCCGCACCGTCTGGCCCCTGCTGTGCATCCCTGTTGTGCATGTGTCACGAATCCGTTTTGTATGGGTAGTGTGCTTGAGACGTCATTGAGTCAGCAATTGCAACGCAAGCAAATATTGTTTCTTAAACGTACACATGACGCAGATCCTAGCTCAGCGCTCAGCCTGCACCATTGCATTAGCGTTGCTGATGAGACTGTTGTACTATGCTCGCGAGTATGTAGTATCAACCTATATATGTAACGTATTATCGACAAGGACAAAGTCTACAATCGGATGAGCATAAGTTATCGAAAAGGGGAAGTCAAGTAGCTACTACTCTTGCTTGATCATATCAGCCAACTGCTTTGCGACTTCTCGAGAGATACCGCAACGCTTCGTGAGATGAGGGACAATATCCTTCCTTCGCACATGCGAATTCCCCACAAGTAACCCCTTCAGCTTACGCATAAACGAGACGAACAGACCATCTCCTCCTACCCATGCTTGCTTCTGACCGTCAGCAGTGTGCTCCTTAACAAGCTTGCGGATCGTGATGCGCGATTCTTCATAAAGGTCTCTGTGTCTGCCGTCTAGTCTGCTAGCGGCGGTGATGCACGCATGACCAGCGACCTGGATCTGATATTTTTCGAAGGTGCTCTGGTTTCTCTTCCACCAGTCCTCCATCCTCTGCTCTCTTTCGAGGTTTGTGATCGCAAGAACGATGGGAACCTTCTTCTCGCAAAGGAATTCGTGAAAGAGCCGGTAATTGCTCTGAAGCGTAGCTGTGACTCTGCCGGCACGAACGCAGAATAGAAGCAGATCAATGCCGCCTTGTCTATCCAATTCCTTGACGAGCCGATAGGCGTTCTCGACAGACTCGAGGTATTCTCTGATTCCCAGTTGCGGTTCCTCGAGTCCGATGGTATCGAAAACCTTATACGATTCGTCGCCGAAGTTGATGGTATACTCTTTCCACTGCATCGTACAGCGTTGCATGTCGGGAGATGTGTTTGCTACCTCCTGTCCTGCCATGAGGTTAACGAGAGAGCTTTTGCCTGCTCCCGTCTCTCCAAAGAGCACGATAATCTTCTTCTTCCCACTTATCAATATTAGAACAATACGGCGCAGACAACATTTGAAGACCACGTACCTTACAGCCATTTTAGGAGGGGTGGTCCGGATGGTGCTATGTAGCGTTTGGCCGACACCTAATGATGCAGTTCTTATAAAGACGAACGAACGAAGACCTTGCAGCAGACCACGTTTCTTGTGCCCATCCTTCAGACGCAACCCCATCGGTCGCATGGCATTGAAAACCGGCATCCGCCAGATTCTCGAACATCCGATAAATCAACTCGAGGCAAACTCGTGTTGACGGGCCACGGCGCAACTCGAGGATTCGATTAGTAACCACCTGTTGAAAGGATTTCTTGGCCATGAAAACTGAATCTCACGCTCATAGTCCAACAACGGGCGTCGACAGACAACGTAGACGGTTGCAACTACACACATACTTGGAGTTGTTTGTCCCTGCATTCAGTAAATACGTCTGTACTGTTTTTGCGGGTGAAGGGCACAAATCCCCTTCCATGTCGTTCATCTAAGACATTTACACCTATTGTTGCTGCAAGGTGTTGTCAACATCGGACGGAAGGTTGGTAGAGGAGCTTTGAGGAATTACAAGGTCACCAGTTCCTGATAGGCTGGCACCTTGTGGCACCGCTTTTCAAGAGCGAAATTTGGCGCTTCGCAATCGGAATGCAGCATGGTCGCCTTGCGGTCGTCTTAATTAATTATCCCCTAGTTATACTCCCTAGTACTGCGCCTTTCATATCCTGGAGTACAGCCGAATCCTCACCGCTGCAGCTGGTCAGCTCCAGCGAGCATGTACGAAGCCCAACGCATATGCAGCGTGGTTGTTACGCCGCCCACACATATGGAACATGCTGAATCCATGCGTTGTGATTGATTTTCACATCTGGCGCCTGCACGTACAGTTATTCTAACGAATCAGGGGATAGTACTACACGAAGGACACTCAAAAACACCGAACATGCAAGTCAAGACGAACCTTTCGCTGTTTCTTGTCTGGAGTTAAGTCATTTTTGCAATGTCGTCGTCTACTGGTGGGGGACGATCTACTGTAAGTGGTATTTGGCCCTTCCTCAGCATAAAGTTAACCCGAAGTCATTGCACACCTTTAATCAGAGTTTAGCTTCACACCACACAGAAACATGCAATGTTGTCGTTTTTGGAGAAACAGGCGCTGGTAAAAGCTCCTTGATCAATTTGATCTGTAGGGCGCGAACGGCGCAGACATCCTGCGACGCTATTGGATGTACCACTGAAACCAACATGTACGACGTCTTGATTCAGAACATGGTCTTGAAAGTAAAGCTTTTCGATACGGCCGGTCAGTGCAGTTCGCCGCTCTCGGCGAGTGTTACTGAACTAGATTGCAGGTCTTGATGAAAGCTCCGAAGGAGCAGTCCCCGCTGAGGAAGCTCGAAGAGTTTTGAAGAAGCTTCTTCGAAGCCTTATGGAGCGAGGCGACGTTCATCTCCTCATATACTGTGTGCGGGGGACGAGAGAGAGGAGAGCACTCCGCCGCAACTACAAGTTAATCCGCTCCCAAGTCAAGGAGAGGATCCCGATAGTCCTTGTCGTTACGGGTCTGGAAAACCAAAAACCAGAAATGGAAGACTGGTGGAAGAATAACGAGCAATTTATGTCAGAGCTCGGGATGACCTTTGCTGGCCACGCGTGTGTAACCACGGTCGCTATCAACGAAGATGCAGGGGATAGGCTCAAGCAGCGCCACGACCAATCATACCACGCCGTCTGCAAACTTATCGAGCAGTGTAGCTTGTCGAAGAGGGCTCAAACTGCACTGTTAGATGTCAACCAAACGCTGCACAGTACTTCTAAAATGGGTGGAAGGTAGGCAGTCTTCAGATGTTTTTCGTTTCGTATTTTGCCAACATTGATAAATAGGAACAAGCATACAGATATCGTACTTGCTGGGGAGACGGTCAACCTCATGGCAGAGGTAGCACCCACATGTCCTGACATGCAACGCCTTACGCCGCAGTGTAAAGAGACCATCGACTTGGATGACGAGACTTTCAAGGTGCCTGATACTATTGGATTCGAGGAACCGTGCCTTGGAATCAAAGAGTACCCTGTCCCTCTCAAAATGGCTGCAAAGTACGTAGTCTTCAGATGTTCTTTGTACCATGGTTGCCTAATATCGAAAGTAGGACCAAGCGCAAAATCATCGTACTCTTCGGGGAGACGGGGGTAGGCAAAAGCTCACTCGTTAACCTCATGGCGGGAAAGGAGCTGGCGTGCACATCTCTTGACGCGCAACGCTGTACGCTGCACTGGAAAGAGCACACCATCGACCTCGGCGGCGAGTCTTATAAGGTCTTCGATACCATTGGACTCGAGGAACCGCAGCTGGGAATCCAAGAGTACCTCGAGTCTGTCGAGAACGCCTATCGGCTCATCAAGGAATTGGATAGACAAGGTGGCATTGATCTGCTTCTGTTCTGCATTCGCGCCGGCAGAGTCACCGCTACTCTTCAGAACAATTACCGGCTCTTTCACGAGTTCCTCTGCGAGAAGAAGGTTCCCATTGTACTTGTGATCACGCACCTGGAACAAGAGAAACCGATGGAGGACTGGTGGAGGAGACACCAGAACACCTTCCATCGAAATAAGATCCACGTTGCTGGTCATGCGTGCATCATTGCTGCTGATAGGGATGGCAAATACCGACACCTTTATGAAGAATCGCGTGTTACAATGCTCAACCTTGTTAAGGATCACACTGTTGACGGTCAGAAGCAAGCATGGATAGGAGGGGACAACCTGTTTGTGTCGTTGATGCGTAGGCTGAAGGAGCTACTCGTAGGGAACCCGCGTATGACTAGGAAGGATATTGTCCCTGCCCTCATGAAGCGTTGCGGTATGTCTCGAGAAGTCGCAGTACACTTGGCTGATATGATCAAGAAAGACGTGCTAGACGTGGCTGCTTGACTCCCCCTCTTCGATAAATTAGGCTCAAATTTACTGCGGGTAGTAGATCCACTGAATTTATCGCCTGGCATCAGAATGCTTGAATAAATTACTTCGACCCCATTTCTGAATTTCAGCTTTAACACCCTACTCCGAACATTTCTGCTCACCATCCTGAGACACAAATTGATTTTTTTCCAACATACAAAGTCTGGAAGAAGAAGGTCTAAAGATCGGTTAAACTTGGGTTAAGCCGAACACGAGCTGCAGGGCATTATTCTCCGCGCGAGCCCTGCGACTCGCACAATCCACATGATCTACAACGCACTAATCCACAACTCGTCGTCGCGCGCCCATTTGGAGTTAACGACCTGATGCACTGTGAGGTGACGAGGAACCAACCTAACTCCTTCGCACACGAGAGGTTGCTCCCTTGCACAGACTGGGTATTACTAGAGTCATCATCTCGCAGGTCAGAATCTAGCAACGGGGTGGTGGCTTAATTGACGTTGTGCCATGGTCAAGAGTACTATCCGCACTGCTTTGACAACTTAGTGGGCGCACGGCTTCAGGTTGCAGGTATCAACTTGAACTCTAATGAAATGGCCGACATCATCCTCACGGACTTCGCTGTAGGAGTGTCAGCAGAGAGTTCGTACCAGATCCACCGACGTGTTTTACCTTTGTCTTCCCAGATCTGAAGGTCAGCAGCACGACCTTGAGCATACAATATAGATGCAAAGAAGGATTCTGCCGACACAGCCAGCGGTCCTGAGTTCGGAAATCGGAGGGACTTGCGAATACAGAAAACAGCAGCTTCTTCAAAATGGTCGACCCGATCAAATGTGGAAGTTGCCTTTCAATGCGAAGGCTTCAGCTTGCCACAGAGGCCGTCTTACAGTACTAAAATACAGACATCTGCTTCGAGTGTCGTATGTGTAACGTATCAACCAGGACAAAGTCTACAAGAGGATAAGTTATCGGAAAGGGGAAGTTAAGTAGCTTGTACTGTGTCTTGCCTGATCATATCAGCCAACTGTTTTGCGACGTCTTGAGACATACCGCAACGCTTCGTAAGGCGACGAACAAGATCCTTTTTCTTCAAACGTAAATTCCCTGCAAGTAGCTCCTTCAGCTTACGCAGCAACGACACGAACAGGTTGTCCCCTCCTATCCATGCTTGCCTCTGACCATCAGCAGTATGCTTCTTAATAAGGTTGTGGATTGCGACACGCGATTCTTCATGGCGGCGTGAGTCTTTGAGTTTCCCTTTATCAACGGCAGTGACACATGCATGACCAGCGACATGGATACTGCTTCGATCGAAGGCGCCATGGTTCCTTTTCCACCAGTCCTCCATCGATTTCTCTTCAGTTTCGAGGTGCGTGATCGCAAGGACGATGGGAACCTTCTTCTCGCAGAGGAATTCGTGAAAGAGCCTGTAATTGCTCTTAACCGTAGCAGTGAGTCTGCCTGCACGAATGCAGAACAGAAGCAGATCGATGCCACCTCGTTTATCCAATTCCTTGATGAGCCTACAGGCGTTCTCGACAGCCTCGAGGTACTCTTTGACCCCGAGCTGCAACTCCTCGAGTCCCCTGGTATCGAACACGTTATAGGAGTCGCCGCCGAATTCGATGGGATAATCTTTCCAGTTCAGCGTACAGCGTTGCACGTCAGGGGATGTGAGTGCTAGCGTCTCTCCAGCCATGAGATTGACGAGTGAGCTTTTTCCTGCTCCCATCTCCCCAAAAAGTACGATAGTTTTACACCTGTTCTCTCTTAGACAAGTACGGAGCGTCTGAAGACTGCGTACCTATCAGGAGGGCTATGGTACCCTAGAGGCAGTTCCTCGGGTCCAGTGGTATCGGACACACTAAGAGTCCTATCATCCAAGTCGCGGGTATCCTCTTTCTGCAGCGTATGGTGTTGCATAAAAGGAGATGCTACCTCGGTTCCCGCCATCAGGTTCGCGAGTGAGCTTTTGCCTGCTCCGGACTACACAAAGAGTACGATAATTTTATAATTGTTCCCACTTATCAATGTTAGCAAAATATGGCACAAAGATCCTATCTGAAGACTACCTACCTTGCAGCAATCTAAGAAGGATGGTCCGATAGAGTATGTAGCGTTTGGCCGCACTGGTTCTTATAAAGACATACGAATACTGACCACGTTTCTTGCACCCATCCTTCAGACGCATCGGTGGCATGAAAACATCGGCATCCGCCAGATTCTCGAGCCTAATCCGATAAATGAAGTCGGTGAGGCAAACTCGTGTTCGTGCCTCAATCCGACGATTCAATCAATTCGGATAACGCCACCCAACAGTGGAAGAGCTTTCTCAAGAAAACCAAAACCGAATCTCACTGATTCAGGGATACAAAGAGTTAGAGAATGAGTGTCACAGATAGCACAGAGTGATTACGACCAACTTTCATGCAGTTCGCGGAATGAGTTGTATAAAACAGCAAAAGCGGGCCGTGACCGACTTTTTATGAGGTCGAACCAGTTCAACCACCACGTCGACCGACACATACTAGACCATCAGACAAATATATAGGTTCTGCACTGCACAGTGTCGTGGTAAGCAAGAGAAACGATGTGTGTTGTTTGGTTTCCGTCGATGGGCAAAGGGCCAGTTACATAATTGCCCATTAAGTATATTCTTGGGACCGGAGACCCGGCAATACAGCTTGGAGGTAACACAACTGAACCCTCACCGGTGCACCGCTGCAGCTGAGCTAGCTCCAGCTCGCATGTACGAAGTCAATACCTGAGAAAATGATTGTATTCAGGAACTAGCTACATGCCACCCAATGCCCTTCTCACATGCACGGTGATGGAACATCATACATGCTGAATCCATGCGTCGTGATCGATCTTAAAATCTGACGCCTGCAGACGCACCGACGTTCCAACGAACTGGGAAATACACGAAGGCGAGACTGACGACACTCAAAAAACCGAACACACAACTCAAGACGTGCTTCTCGCTGTTTCTTGCGTCGAGTTCAGTCATTTTGCAATGTTGTTATCTGCTGAGAGACGAGTATCTACTGTAAGTGATATTTGGATCTTCTTCAGCGTAAAATTGACTTGAAGTCAGTTCAACATCCCAGATCAGAGTGCTGCCAGCTCCAACACTCGAGTCGAAGAAGCTTCACAACGCACCGAAACATGCAATGTTGTCATTTTCGGAGAAACAGGAGCTGGTAAAAGTTCTTTGGTCAATTTGATCGCTGGGATGCAAACAGCGCCGACATCCTCCGACGCTATGGGATGTACAACTCAAACCAACGTGTACGAGCATGACGTTATAGTTCAGAACAAGATTTTAAAGGTAAAGCTTTTCGATACGGCCGGTCAGTGCAGTTTGCCACTCTTGGTGGGCGCCACTGAACTAGATTGCAGGTCTCGATGAGGGCTCTGAGGGGACAGTCCCCGATAAGGAAGCTCAGAGAGTTTTGAAGAAGCTCCTTCGAACTCTTATGGAGCAAGGTGGCATTCATCTTCTCATGTACTGCGTGCAGGGCACGAGAGAAAGCAGGACGCTCTACCGCAACTACAAGTCGATGTACTCCAAAGTTAAGGAGAAAGTTCCCATCGTCCTTGTCGTTACACGTTTGGAAAACCAAGAACCAGACATGGAAGAGTGGTGGAGGAATAACGAGCAATCCATCTCAAAATTCGGGATGACCTTTGCTGGCCACGCATGTGTCACCACGGTGACTATCAACGAAGGTGACGGGTATAGGCTAAAGCTGCGTCGCGAACAGTCATATCATGCCGTCGGCAGACTTATCGAGCGGTGCCGCTTGCCCGATGAGAAAGGTGTTCACGACGTCGAGTGGGTATGCGACGACCATGAAAGGGACCACCCGCGAAACGTAATCGTCTGCGACTCCGCTGTCCTAGCGCCCATGAATGTTTGCAACATAGCGGGCGTCATGAGTGGCGCATGGGTCAGATCCACGGTAGTCATCCGCGGGCATTACTACATGTTCCAGCGCGTAACAGCACCCTATCCGCCCACAAAACGGTCCAAAGGGGGCGTTGGTTTCGAACCTTGCCTGTTGATTTTTTACGTGGACAAGGATGAGGCTCCCGATATGCAGAGGAAGGAGGTGCAGAAGTTTCGGAAAGTCTACGCGAAATCCAAGATTGGCTTGGTTGTGGTGGTCTGTGGCTGCGACAGTGATGAAGACGCGATGTCATGGTGGGAGGGGTCAAATGACACTGGCGCGGACCCATCGTCAGCGTCGCCCGTTACCTTCAGGTTGACGTACTTACCTCGAGAGGCATCAGAACATTCCGAGAGTGCTCAAGAAGCACTCCAAAAGTTGATTTGGGAGTTGTCTCGACCTGGAGAACCTCGCGGTTCAGTAGTCCGAGACCTTCTCAACCGTGTGTGGGGGAATCTCACAAGTGGAGGAAACTAGCACAGCTCTAGCCTTGGTACTCGAGGGTTATATTTGTCCAAATGCACACCATGTAGCTGATTTCGTGGCCACTTCTTTTTAAAAGTCTCGTACATTAGTGCAGGTGGCGAACATTTGAAGCCTAGGATCAACTTCCTTGGACGTCAGGTACATATGATACAATAGAGTACAGAGTTCAGATTCGGTTCAGATAGCGATGTATCTCCACTCTACAGCCGCCTTATAACAGTAGACGATAAATAAGGAGGAAAAACGGCTCTAATCCACCCGTGGACCTGCCAACCTTACACTTTCTTGCACGTCGCCCTCGTACAACTTAAACGCCTTTTGGAACATGCCCGCGAGTTTGCGAATTTCACGTTCAAAAGCCTCCTTGTCTGCCCAGGCCAAACGCGGGTTGAGCACTTCGCGTGGAACACCCTCAAGCCCGGTAGGAATCTGGAGCCCAAAGACGCCGAATGACTCGTACTCGCTTTTGAGAAGCTCCCCGGAATGTACAGCGTCGACGATGCGGCGGGTGTACTTAAGTGGGCAGCGCTTGCCCGTGCCGAACTTGCCACCTGTCCAGCCTGTGTTGATTAACCAGCAGGATACGTTGTGTTTGGACATGCGGTCGGCCAGCATTTCTGCGTAGCGTCCAGGCTGATCCAGCAAAGATTAGCGCAGGACTTCCTAGGAGGAAATAAAAACCCACGTGTAACACGATGAAAGGCGCGCTGTAGCAGGTCGAGAATGTCGGGATAGGTTCGAGGACGCCATCCTCCGTGCCAGGGGTTTTCCTTCAAGCGTAGCTTAGCGAGTAGCGCCGACGAAGCAAGAATACACTTACGAGGTGTAACCAGCAAGGAAGTGGTAACTTGCTTGTTCTGGGGTAAGTTTGCTTACAGGGGGCAGGACACCGAATGCATCGCACGTCAACATGATAATGTTGCTCGGTTGTCTGTCCACCATGCACGGGATTTTGGCGTTCGGAATGTATTCGATCGGGTATGCGCAGCGTGTGTTCTCTGTGATGCTAACGTCGTCATAATCTGGCATGCGCGATAGAGGGTTGTATACGACGTTCTCCAGAATGGAGCCGAAACGAATGGCGTTGTATATCTCCGGCTCCTTCTCGCGCGACAGGTTGATGGTCTTGGCATAGCATCCTCCCTCGATGTTGAACACCCCAGTGTCTGACCACACGTGTTCATCATCACCAATGAGCAGACGGTTCGGGTCAGCGGAGAGTGTTGTCTTTCCAGTTCCGGAGAGACCGAAGAATAGGGTGACATCTCCATTCTCCATTCCGACATTGGCCGATGAGTGGAGGGAGAGCTGGCCGAACTTCACGGGCTGAAGATAGTGCATGACGGAGAAAACTCCCTTCTTCATCTCGCCGGCGTACTCAGTGCCAAGGATAACCATCTCCATGCGCTTGAAGTTAATCTCGACTGACGTAGTGGAGGACATGCCCTTAGTGAAGCGATTCGCAGGGAATTGGCCAGCATTGTAGATGATGAAGTCGGGCTCGCCAAAACTTGCGAGCTCTTCTTCGGTCGGGCGGATCAACATGTTGTTCTTCCCGGATGAGTCAGTATAGGGAATACATGTGATTGTGGTGACATACCATGAACAGAGCGTGATATGCACGGGCACAGATGACCCGGACCTTGATACGGTATTTGGGATCCCACTGAAGACAGTGAGTCATGCAAGTTCATGCAGTTGGAACACAAGACTCACACCAGCAAACCCATCGAAGACGTAGACGTTGTCACGCGTATTCAGATAATCGATGGCGCGCTCGCGGTTGATCTCGAACGTGTCTAAAATGACTGCTGAGACAAGGGACCGGTGTGCAACAGGGAGTATACTCACGCTCATCCATCTTGATGTTCACGGAGCCCCACCATATATCATCCTTGCTGGTCTCCTCGAATACGATTCGCTTGTCTTTAGGACTTCTACCGGTCTTTTTACCAGAGAAGTTGATGAGTGCGCCGGAGGAGGAGATGATTGCGCCTTCGTTGCGGATGGCATCTTCGTAAAGCTGGGCTACAGGTGCGTTGCGCTTGAGCTGGATCCTGTCCATGTCAAACCCTGCCTGCGAGAAATACTCGAGGTCACGGCCAATGACTGGTTGAAACGTTCAGTAGATAGGAGGTATAGAAGTTGGTTGCACTCACGATTACTATGAAATTCATTGTCAAAAGCTTGAGCGTAATTTTTGTGCAAGATGTGGGGTGTCACATAGGGTGTCTGGTGAGGATGAACCATGGTGGACGAATATGAAGTCTGCTAATAAGTTGATCAACGAAAGTTCAAGCGCGGCAGAGGTGACAAATAAATCAGTGATCCGCTAGCGGGGAGGCTTCCCGCCTGTTCGGGTACCCCGCATTACGGTGACTCATGCGGCTAGCATCGATGACGGCAATAGACGACGAGCACTTACTCTACGATGTGAATCACAATAATGAGCACGAGTAAGAAGATGGCGGTTGGATTGGTGTGTGCAACTCGAGTTTTTGGTGGCTTTTATACCAACGACCAGCCATTGCCGGTACATCCCATAATCTCCCGATGGCTGTCACCTCAAGTCCCGTTTCTAACCTCGATTTTGCGCCCCTTTCGTGCCTCGTTTAGTATAATTTCTAAGTGATAAATATCATTTCCCGCTGGGAACCTGTGCAGCACCAATCATCTAACCTCTTCTAACCTCCTTGGAGTACTTGGCTTGTCAAGATCCTTCAAGACCCTACACTGAAATGCTCCGGTTCACTCCGGTGATACGTACGACGGGACACCGCCGGAACAAGCAGGGACCAGGGTCAATAATATCACGGATTGAACTGACTTATCACGAAGGGAAAGAGGAGGTAAGTATGGAGCGGCTGTAGACTGAGGTAAGTAGCGCGAAATTTGCCAGCGCACAGATCATTTAGATTTTGACCAAACTTTAGGGAAAATAAATCTTCCAATGATGGTACTGTGGACACCACGCTTACCTCTGTGAAGTCAAGAGCCCAGTCTCTCTACAGTCGCATTCACGGCTGCAGTATCGCAGGGTTGCTGAGCTCCCTTGTTGACTCAGGTTGACCCCAACGGCCGGCTAAGCGTGCGATCTTGACAAATCACATGGGTTCGCATTTCTCAAACGCTCACACCAGAGTGTTCGACCCGCGCATATATAGTTCATTTCCGCAGCTACGCCCAATCTCCATATGCTTCGAGAGTGGATACACTCCTTATCTTCCATATAATCAGGCCACGGTATACTTAAATACAGAAGACTACGATCCTCGGCTTATCTGATCAATGATCATGATATTTCACGCTTTACCCGGCCTTCGAAGCATAATCAACTTCTCTCCGCAACTCTACGACGACATTATGTATTGCTCCCACTCGCAGAATTGACGCAGATGCTTTGTGGCTGATCTGAGTCTGCGGGTGTCTTCCCCCCATTTTCCTGCGTTTCGGGCAGCGATTCGTCTCAGGGCAAGATGAATATGTCTTATCCTCATGGCATCGGTGGGATGAATCATGACATTGCAAACTGTACAGCAGGAAATTCCTTCATGTAAAGTGGAGGAGTCTACAATACTTCATGTTCATCAGAGAACGCAGACGGCGTCGATTGCACAATTCAGGCGAAAGCCACATGGATCAAGCCTCGCGAGGAGCTAGTAGATGTGTTGAGAAGTTCGAGGTAAGTCAGAATCTGCCTATGCCTGAGAAATCTATAACCCTCATCTTACTGACTTTGTCGTGATTTCCTCTAGAGTTTGCCATGTCTATTGAAGAATAGTTTCTTTCGTTACTCACCTTTTATTCAGCGTCTCGACCACCCGTCGTCACAAAATCCATAGCGCACTAGCCTCGTCAGCTCAAGTGATCGTTGCGGGTGACGCAACATACTCCGTGGCAGTCTGCGAGTGAATGCTTCCATCCTCCAAAGCAGTGGTAAGTTCAGCATTATGTTTGGACTGGTCCAGCGGGAAAAAAAATCGCGTGAACCTAGTCCGCCTGTGAGCCAGGGGGACTATTGAAGTGACGGATAACAGCCGCTGGATCTTTAAGTAATCGGCTCCCGCTTTCAGTCAAGACCATCATGCCGCAACCCTGTACCTCGACTAGGGCTGGAGCATTAGATAGCAAGATCCAGCAAACACATGATCTTTGGACAACACTTGGGATCTGAGATTGTGGCGAACTGCAGGGTCTAGACGGACATGCACAAACCCTACTTAGCCCGAAAGCAGTTTGGCTGCTATTTCATGCACCCCGTTTTGATGTTGAGGCCTAGGCGTGATTTATCATGGGATAGACCAGTCACAAATAGGGCGATTGTGGGGCGATTGTAAAACAGCTCGCCCGTCGCGCAGCGTGTTGTCCACAGCACACAGGTATGGGTAGCGCTATATCCAAGAGTCGAATATTACTGACTACAGATATGCTCTCATAGTCTACACAATATAATATGGTCAACATCGTGATCTTTGGAGAGGTAGGAGCGGGCAAAAGCTCTGTAGTAAACCTTATGGCCGGGAAACAGATCGCGCACATATCTCCCGACTCTTACCGCTGCACTCTGCATTGGACGGAGTACACCGTAACCTTCGAAAATGGGGCTCGACACAATGTGTTCGACACTGTTGGCCTCGAGGGTCCCCGCCTACAAACCGGAGAGTACCTCTCCGCAATTGCAAACGCATATGGCCTCATCAATACTTTGAAAGAGCGTGGAGGTATCAGCCTCTTGCTCTTCTGTGTACGCGGAAATAGAGTCACGGCAACCATGCAAAGCAACTATAGGTTGTTCTTCGAGTTTCTCTGCGAGGAAAAGGTCCCGCTCGCGCTGGTCGTCACGAACCTCGAAAGAGAGGAAAACATGGAAGACTGGTACACGAGAAATAAACATCATTTGGAGAAGTATAACATCAAGTCTGTCGGACACGCATGTATCACTGCGGCGAGTCTTCTCGACGGGAGGCATAGAGAGAAGTATGAGGAGTCGCGGGGAATACTCCGTGGAGTCGTTCAGGCTCATTGTACCGCATCGATGCTAGGGTGGACCGGAGGACAAGGATGGTTTGCTTCTCTTATTAGCAAGCTCGTGGACTTTGTTACTGGACGCCCCAAGAAGACAGATGTCATTGGGATCCTCACAAAACGATGCGGAATGACCAAGGAAGTGGCTCAGCAGGTGGCACAGCAGATCAGAGGCGAAAACCTACCGAAACCGATAATTGAGAATCACGCTTCCACATCAGCCCCAGTGGACATAAGTGATACAGATCCACGACAGGTTCGTGATCTGTGAACTCGGTTAACAGATGATTGATCTCTACTATAGGAAAAACACAGTCGACCGCGTAACGTGGTGCTCTGGGGGGAGAGTGGAGTTGGCAAAAGCTCGCTCATAAACCTCATTATGGGCCGTGACGTAGCGAAAACGTCTCCTGATGCCCTCGCATGCACCATTAATACTGCTCCATTCGAGGTGATGATCGGCGGGCAATGCTTCAGGCTCTGGGATACGGCAGGTAAGTCTCCCCAAGGTATAGGAACACAGGCTTGATAACTACATCATCAGGGTTGAACGAGGGCTCAGAGGGCGCAGTGCCTGCGCCTGTGGCTGCGAGGAACTTGACTGTATTCCTCCGTGGTCTCAATCAGGGAGAAGGTGTCCATCTCCTTGTGTATTGCGTGCGCGGAACGCGAGTCACAAAGGCTCTGCGCACCAATTATCAAACATTCTCATCAGTCATCGGCGACAGCAAAGTGCCCACTGTTATCGTGGCGACGTGCCTGGAAGACCTACGTCCGGAGATGGCAGAGTGGTGGAACCGGAACAAGGACCAGCTTGCGAAATATGGGATGCATTTCTCTGGGTATGCTTGTGTCACGACCCTGTCAGGCGAACAACAGGATATACGTCAACGTCGTGCACAGTCCTACGAAGACATTTGCAAGCTCCTTCTAGACCATTGTTCGCAGACCCCTCACAAGACGTGGGGCACTGCTATCAAAGATCAATGAAGGTTTCTTGCGGTTTCACTGCGGAAATTAGCTCGTTTTGTCGGAGGATACCACCAGGACTATGATATCTTACAAGCAGCTTTGTATTCGGTTCTTCACTAGAGGGCGAAATGATACTGGACACCGTAGTGCGGTACTTGACCTCTGTCAGCTAACTATTTTGTACATACATCATGAACAGAAATTCATGCGTTTTGGTTTCATCATGAATTGTCTTCGCGACAATCCATGGGTTATGCATATGATCGTCTCGCTACGTAGCAGATTTGTCTTGAGAGGTATCCAGAAGTGTGTACGCATGGTGCAGAAGTGACATTGTGACAAAGTCGTACCCGTGCGCAGTTGTGCGGCTGTTGTGGGGTGCTCCGGTGATCGATGCGGTACTTTGCCGAGCCTACTAGTACTCTCAATGGAGTACAGGAGTATGTTTAGTATCAAAAGTCGATGTTGATGTCGAGATGTCACAATGTCCGGTCGGTATTAATTACATAACCCGGCAAATAAACTAATTATTGCATCCGGTCAGCTTTACTGTGACAGCATTGACAGACGTTGGTCTCGGACTCCTTCGGACTTGTGCTCAAGTACTGTGATAGCTCTTCGCGTCACTCAGAGTAACGCATCAATCCAGCGTTCAACAACTTATAATTTCCAGGTCTCGCATTTTACTCTTTGCGATCATCTCCATTATCATAGCTTACTGGCCAACAATATCTAAACGACATTGCTCGTTCCGGATCGTCGTGCAATTTGGCGCACACGCACATTATCAGAACGCTGAACACAGGCTCGTAGTGGAATGCGACCATAACAGGGTCTTACTTTCGTGAGTTTGCTTCGACTCCCATCGTTTTCCGCAGAATCTAAGTGCTCAGGTCATTTGCCAGCTATTGTGTTACATACCATCCCGTCACCACTTGACACTCGCCATCCATGACTTCGATCCGCTGGAAGCCACAAATCACGTATCGCTCCCCCACCACCGGTACATCCGCTCTTCATCTAGAGGTGTCAGCAGTTGGCTCTCATGCATCTTCATCAAGCCATTCTCCCTCCCCTCAATCGCTTCCCCTTCAACCTCTTCCGCAATGGACGCAGTCCAACCAGTCCAAGAGATATAAGAGATGGATGATGGGCCCTTCACTGCCCCTTTATCATCCTCTCGGTCGTCTTGCCTTGTCTCTCCCCGATTTGGATCCAACTGCGTTCGGGCTCCCCGCGCCGGCAGTAATAATGGATGATCCCACGCGCCGATCCTCAAATCGCACGCGTCGCCCCGCGCCCAAAGTACGCGACGCAAATGAACCAGCTCCATCCCCCGCTCCCCTTATTGATGTCGCCCCTGCCCCTGAGCCTGAACTCAAGGATAAATCCAATTCCCGCAGGAGGCGCCCTGCTGGTGGCGGAAACAAAAGAAAGCGTAGGGAGGTTGATGACGGTGACGCGACCTATCCTGCCAAGCGCTCCCGCAACCCTAGAAGCTCCGCTGCCAATGCCACAGCCCGCACTCCTACTGGAGAGCCCTCCCCTCCAGACTCGGTCGACAATTCTGCACCATCCCCTGCTGATCATGACGGTCCGGAAGAAAAGCGGCCCGAACGCCGGGCCACTAAGTCACGTGGACTCCCAACTCGTAGGGACTCTACTGCAAGCGAGGCGACTGTCACGTCAGTATCAGCTTCGATTGTTGTAACTAATGCAGCATCTCGCAAGGATGCTGGTGAAGATGTTCTGGACACCGATGCCTCGCCATCCAGCGGGCCTCAGGATGCGGAGTTTGTTGTCCCCAGCGGAGGCCTCAGCAGTAAAGAAACCAGTTCGGATGGAAGTGATAAAGCCGCAAACAACGTTCCAGGGTAGCGCGGCACTTAACTTCATGGTTTTTTGTGCATGAGATGTTTTGATTCATTAAACGACACACATCCCTTGTCTATTGCTATTTGTCCTTGACCATCCTCCTGAGTCCTGACTCGTTTTCTATCATCGTTAATATTTACTTATTCGCGTTCGATTCATGTACACCCTTATTTTGTTTGACTTATGACTGGCTTATGAACAGGTTATTTATACGGTATCTATACTGTTCCAACAAGACGCCTGGATTAAATTGATGGATAGCATTCATGAACGTGTTTTGTGAGCTGAACGTGTGTCAGAGCCATGCTTGCCTACGGGCAGTGCAGAGATGTTGGCATTAATTATCAAGTAATGATGATGTGGAATGAACACCCCGTGAAGGTGTGTAGAATTCGAGTGTCCAGTCGAAGCAGGTTGACCACATGGCATAAGCGAATGCGGTGAATACTACTCGATATCCAGCAGCTCCCGGTGAGGTCGTGGCTTGAGCGGGTTTGATGGTTCAGATCTGAGAACCGATACAACGAACCGTAACGTGGATGCGATATCGATCGAGGTACGGTCTCTCTCTCGATAGAGGCTGTAGAGCAACGATAGTATTCGAGAATGCTGAAGGGGGCAATACCGAAATGCCGATGCCTAGTTCAGCACGTTGGATGCGGGAAGTTCAAAGGATAGAAATGACGCACTTAATGCCCACGCTTGTTATAGGTCAGAGGCCGCCGCTGGGTATGTTCTACGATAATAATAGCTGTATATCAGTAGCCATGTATGATGTGGCAAGTCTATCGGGTTCGATGCCGAAAGAAGTGCGGATGACGACTAGACCAACCTAGACCAACAGATATGCCTCGGGTGTGCGTATTTTCTACCATGAACCTGCAAACCGAATACTCAATGATGACAGAAACTTTGATAAAGATGTTGGCATGTTCGTTGAATCGGCAGCTATGGTCTGCGAGCATCGCGTCGGACAAACACCCGAGGGCTTAACAGCCGCGATTGGCGATCTGCGGTGCATATAACAATTGGACATAACTGGTAAGTATTGACAACCTCCGTACCCTGTTTCAAAGACGACAGATTCCCATGCTCTTGCAGCCGTGTAGATAACAGTAAAAAATGAGCAGACTCGCCAGGTGAACAAAAGTGGCAGGACCATGCATATGTGTAACTCTCAAGGATACCGGTACCAGAGATTCGGCATGAGCCCCAGAATCCTAGATAGGCAGGCCCATCGATGAACTATTTCTACGCCTGACCAAATTATGTGACCGTCTCATTCCATGTGATTGGTTGAGAAGCATTTGGAAACACAAGGGAAACACATACCAGAAGTTGACCAGAAGTGAAAAATGATCACGAGCTTCGTCGACGAGTCACCAGGTCATCTACAAAATGACAGGTTACCCAGTCGCTGGGTTGTAAAGTTACAGTTTCCGAAGAAGTTCCTTCCCCGCAAAGATCAGGTTGGACGCGGAATTGAAATAATAATAATCCGAGACGTAGGGGTCGACCGTTCAAATTCAACAAGTGCATCATACTTGAGTCTGACAATTGGACCACTGGCTAGTCGGGGCGAGCTTTTCCTCTGTTATGCCATGATGAGTGGGCAAGATACATTGATGAGTGTGAACGGCGTTACAGTTGCCGCAGTCAGGCGCCGGGAACGTCATGGTAGAACGGAATTCGCGATCTCTTGTGCACGATGAGTCGGATGCGACTCGGACTCGGATCATCGCGCCCTGCTGCATCATGCATGTGACGGTATCATGTGAGACAGTTGGCCAACTTCATTACGACATATCATTTGAGCCCTTTTGGGTCGGAGTCCGCCGGATAACAGCGCCTCAATCATCATCAGGAAACCATGATTAACAGCGGATCACCACCTTGCGCTTGAAGCTTGATTTGCTAGCATACGCCGTGGCCCAGTGTGATCTAAACGTTGCATAGCACTGGCAGTGTCTGAAATGATTGCAGTGCAGACCGTTACATGGTACGTGGCCGCCATAGTAGAGATTAACATTATTAATTGACTAAGCAATGGCAATTGCTTCTTGAATTAGTCTCTCAGGTAACGATACCGTACCGACCTACATCACGGTTCACGATTTATATAGTCCTATCATAAGTAATTCGCCGACCCGGACCCCTGCAGTCCGCGAGATCGAAGATGCATGTCAAATTACATCTCGTTTCCTCGGTGTTCGTGATTCATGATAAGTTCAACGCTACTCGCTACCGGATCGCGTCGGAGAGCCCTGGTATTTCCATAAGCGCCGTTGAGTATGTTTTGGACTGGAATTTACGAGGAAACTTTCACTACTCCACAGTTGTTCATGTGCCAGTGAGTGCAACAGCAGCCGGCTCGCCCTGACTTTCATGACTGATATCTTGAATTGACAGCCAAGTCTGACAACCAAGCTCAACGAGGGCTCAACGTTCAAAAAAGATTTGATAGGATTCGACCTAATTTGATGCAGTCCGGAAAGCATGGCCAATTGAGACGCCTTCCCCCCGTCGCGTGATCATTGCACGTACTTGCACGTACAGTCTTTGTTTAGATTAACTCAGTTGGCGGAGTGAGTTTATTAAACATCTTTGTTCCATGTGCAACCGCTCCATGACATAATTCAAAGGGTGGACAATTTGTTGTTCGTCGGCTACTTTTTTAAGGAGCTAGTCTGGGGTTCCCAACTTCCCCGCCTCCCTGCGTGTCCTATTTCGCGTCTTTTGTTCATCGTCTTCTTGAAGAGACCGTTTCTTTCCCTTCGTCTTTGCGACGTTCCCTCACCAGATGCAGGAATTGCCTTCAGCGAGGAGAAGCGGCGGCATTTACCGAGAAAACTTCGATAACAGCACCTACAGTCTTGGTAGTCGGTCAAACGCGTCATTGAGAGGTAACGTAGCTCTTGTCAACTCTATAACTTAGTTTTACATTGCTGCAGGTCATGCCGCCCCAATTGCGGGAGCCGATTCTGCTGATATTCAGCCAGAGTCGGATCCATTCGCTGATTCCTTCGCCAGGACTACTCCGGCTGGAATCGTAATCAATTCCCTTGCACATCAAACCGAATCTGACGTTCCTCAAGAAGAGGGTCAACCAGCAAAAACAGGTGCAGCGGCAGCGCCTGCTGCTGCCCCAAAACCCTTATACAAGCGAAGATGGTTCATAATCACTTCAATCGTTGGCGCTTGTTTGGGCATTGCGTTGCTCTTCATCATTCTCTTTCCTGTGCTCCGCGCAATTGTTCAATATGTAATCAACCAAGCCACGTTGGATATCCAACAGGCGGCAATATTGTCCCCTTCCAACACATCGTAAGCGTAAATTGTGGTACACAGCCAACGCGCTCACTTATTTGTCACACAGCTTCACTTTGGCAATGCTAGGCGTTGTAGGTATTCGTGTTGCGCTGCGATTGTATGTGTTCACCATCTATTTCAGGTGTCTCATACTGGTATCTTCTCTGCAACAGTGGCCTTCTCGCAGCCAGTCAACGTGAGCTGGATGAATGGCAGCGATGAAGTACCTCTCGGTTACATGTCACTTTCGACCCTATATGCTTCCAATAAACGGGCGACGATAAACGATACCACGACTTTCTACATCACAGATCAAAATGCCTTTGGCCGCTTCACAAGCTCGATGATCACATCACAGAATTTTACTTGGAAATTACAGAGTTACAATCTAAATGTCCAGGCGATGAAGTTCCCTACCGCGCATGGTATTTCATTCAATAAGCTGGTGACCATTAATGGTACAGTATTCTCATATATACATAGATTTCGGTGCAACTGACAAGGATTCTTGCTAAGGCACGAACAACTTTGCCGGGAATGTCATTCTCGAGGATATGCAACTGCCGAGCGACAATCCTGGGGGAGGTATCAATTTTGTGGCGGTCACGCAGCTGAACAACACAAGGTATTCATCCCAGAGTCTTTGTTGCGTTTTGGCCTGATCACTTGGTATAGCCCGTTTACACTGGGGCTGGGCACGGTGGTTTTTGACCTGGTGTACCAAAATGTCTATCTTGGTACTGGAACAGGAACTAATACCAACATTGTATGTCCTTACGTTCTAATCTCTGAATTCTGTTGATATCGATTTTCTTCAGGTCCCTGGTCCAAACAACATCACATTGAACGGTGTTTTGGTACCCCAGACGACTCCTGCCAACCTGGCGACTGTCTCGCAGCTTTTCACGAATTACATCAACTTCGAAAGCTCGCCTGTCATCGCGGTGGGCAAGTCAACCCTGCAGCCTGATGGTTCACAGATATCTTGGCTTAGTCAGGGTTTGGAAAGCCTTCAGCTTACAGTGCCCTTCAAGTCAACCACGCCGATCAACCCAATTCGGTCAATCCAGATAGGGAGCATGGCGCTTGCGTTCACTCCAGAGACGGCGTGGACCCCGCTAACGGACAGTAACTCCGTTCACGCGACCATGCGTGAGTGATTGTATGAAAACGGTGTCGTTATCTTGTCTGATTAGGGCGCAACAGAATTGCCTTTCGGATTTGGGATGTCTATCTCCCAGATTCAGAATGAGTTCGTCATTGTCAAGAATGGTTCGAACGTCGCGGTTTTGAATACGGTACTGTCGTGTATCACGTCCGCGATTCACTAATAACTGTCTTGTTGCGCAGCCTCTAGGTGCATCAACATCTGCAATCACTGTGCTGAGCCCGACAGACACTGAGGGCACCATTAACATCACCATTGCTGACAGTGTTTTGAATGCGACAGATCCGGAGCATGGCAGTTTCTCTGCATTCAGTAAGTGTGTTGGTTTCGAATGGTGCGATCTGTAATTGCATACTTTGCAGACATGGAACTCACAGACTCTACCACGACCGATTTCCTGCTGGTTGGCAATTCTCAGCGCGCTCGCGAACATGAGCATTGGCCAGATCACTTTGGACCCTATCAAGGTCAACGTATCGACCAGTCTCAATGGCCTGCAAGGTCTGAAGGGGTATACCATTATCGAGACTGTCGACGTTATGGGCGGAACCCAGCAGGCTCTTAATCTTAGCATCAACGGTAAGATGGCTTCGAAGCTGCTGCCTTATTGTGGCTGACTTCACCCGTAGTGTTCATCTATAACCCTTCCAGTCTTGATCTTACTACTGGTGATCTGCGTGAGTCATGACAGTTGACTACAGAGTGTATATGGCATTGATATATTGCTTGTTGCAGAACTCCAACTGCAGCGTGGTGGTGCAATCCTCGGCACGGCATTGATGCCTAATTTGACGCTGAACATGGGGAACAACTCGGTTCTCTCGACTTCTGCATTCTATGTATGACTTTTTACCGCCCGTGTCCACCGCCTTTCAGTTGACCACACTTACAGCCCAACAATTCACCTGAGGGATTGCAAACACTCAGCGAGTTTGTTGGCGGCCAAGGTATGTCTTGAATTCTTGCCTTTAAGAATGGGAATGACCGGCGTTATCAGATGTGGAGATCAATATTGTGGGTTATAGTGGGAGCACACAAGTCGCTTCCCTCCTGGAGGCCTTCGGAAGTATCAACATCACCGCTACGCTCCCGGGCCTCAACTCCAGTCTCTTGTCGACTGGTTCTTTGGAGAGTGAGTTAGGCTTTTTGTTTTGGAGCAACCTGTTGAACGGTTGAATAGTCCTTCCTACTACGTTCGTTACGAACAATATCAGTCAGGTCACCGTAGCCATCGTCAACCCTTTCACTGCAGGCTTCAACATTACCAGCATCTCATCCAATATCACATCGCATGGATTGCACCTTGGTTCCATCAATACCGCGACGAATTTCAACTCTGCAGGGAAATCGACCACGAAGTCTCCCGTCCTCAACATGACCATGAACTATGATCCGCCAACGCTCTTCACATTGACTCGCGTGCTCGCGGTGCAGGCAGGTTTGGATCCCACACAGCTGGATGGACTTGTAGCGCTGGGAGATTATCAATATGTTACTGCCACAACGGCGGACTCTGAGCCAGTTCCTCAGCAGCAACGAAGAGACAACATATACACGTAAGTTGTACATTTTTTGCTGCTTCTTATATTGAATCAATTGTTCAGGGGTTTTAATCTGCCGAATTTCGTTGACCAAGCGTTCAAGCAGTTGAGGAGCGACATTCAGCTGACTTCACAGCTGACAATCGGTTAGAGTTTTGCATTCCACTTACTTGTAATTACTCACTGCTGTACTATTGCAGGGGACTACGCGACGACACTCAGCTACACTCAGTCTAATGTTCCTATTTCCACGGACAGCAGCCTCAACTTAATCCTGCCCGTCTTGGCGAAACCTATCGTTCAGAAGGTCGTCAGTGGCAGCATCCTGGGGTAATTTGCATCAATCTTCTTTGCAACCAACTTTCGTTGAAATTGTGTTGCAGTGTGGAATCCTGTTCTCATCACTAACCCTCAAGAGACGGCATTTGGTCTGTGTCAGAGCTTGATGTCTTGCTACATCTTACTGAGGGTTGTATAGGTACACAATTAAATGGAAGCATCACAAACGCCGGGCCTTGTTTGTTGTCCTTCTATATGAATTATTGCAAACCTACTTAACTTCATTTCGACAGTTGACGCGACAATCATGTTCAACGACGGACTTACTGTTTCGTGGAACGGTCAGCCGATTGGCGTGATGAAGCTGGATCCCGTTAGTGTTGTTGGTGATGTCGGAGCTACTCTCAATGTGCAAACTACATTCGAGATTGCAAACGCGGATTATCTAGCCAATTTTACTAAGGTATGAGAAACATGATCTGGGGATTTGTCTTTTTCCTCAGCGTCTCTAGGTTATGCTCAATGAAGAATCATTTGAATGGGATATTTCTAGCGATAACTTGACTGGTATGTTCGTGCTGAGAATAGCTGAACTATTACTTACAAATATCTGGCGAATAGTCAGTGCTCTTGGTATCGAAGTGTCAGGCATTTCTCTCCCTTCCAAAACGGTTACCTTGAAGGGCTTCAATGGTCTTAAGAATGGTGTGGTCATCAACTCCTTCGATCTACCATCCAACGACCCTGCTGGTGGAATCCATCTCACCATTAATTCAGAGGTCATTAATGTATGTTGCTCTTTCTCAGTTTCGCTGCCTCATTCACATCTCTTCCGTCGTAGCCTTCTCAAGTTGGCATTGAACTCAGCTCCATTGCATTCAACGCCTATGCTAATGGCATCGAGATAGGTCCAGTTTCTTCAAATTCGACTGTCACGTTGGCGTCAAATTCTACCTCATCGCTGGGGCTGGCTGGTCGGCTCATTCCGCAGACTTCTTCAGAAGGGCTTGCGACTGTTTCCGCTATTTTCAACAACTTCATTCATGGCCTGGACAGTCAAGTCACTGTCTATGGCGCTAGTGCTGGCCCGAGCGACGTGAGTTCTCTGCTGTCGCCGGAATGGTGCCCGCTGATAGTACTTACAGGTGACTTGGTTGAATGAAGGTATACAAACCCTCCAGGTGGTCACGTCGCTGCCGAACCAAGGAAAGCTCGACGTAATCCAGTCGATTAATCTTGAACAGCTGTCTCTTATGTTCACCGAGGGCACGGCATACGATCCAACGTCAGGCAGCAATTTGACTACTGCCGCGTTCACTCTACCTTTTGCTTTCCCGGTCGACATCACGGCGCTGGCACAGAATATCACTGCTGGATACAACGGTCAATCTTTTGCTGAACTGGCGATCCCCCGTGGCCCCAGCACAACTGACGTTGAGAATCGCATCATCTACTTGGCGTTTGACGATGTTCCGTTTGCCGTGTATTCTGACCAGCATGAGACTTTCCAAAACTTTATAGCTGCTACGACGCTAGGATCTTCGCAAACGTTAGCGCTATCGGGCGCTGCGAATGCCGATGCGTCTACGGCTGTTGGAGTATTGTCTTTAATAGACATTGAGTTCTCCGTGCAATCTACGATCGCGGGATTGCAAGGGCTTAAGGCGAAACCTGCATCCGTCGCCAATATGGACGTCAACCACGGATATTCGGATTACCTGCTGATCACAGTAGACACGTCACTTTTCAACCCGAGGTATGTGCAGTCTGATATGAAGACGTGTCAAATACTGAAGCGTCTTCGCTCCTTTGCAGCAACCTCACAATTGGTGAGCCGCAGCGTCCATTTGATAGTCGCTGCTGTTAACATTTACTCTCAGGCACTGGTGATGTTTCGTTTGCGTTGCAGTTTGAGTGAGTCTCTCTCCAAGTTACTACGGGAAACCCACTGACTGGCTGTCGATAGAAACCAAGTCATTGGTTCTGCCGATTTGGTGCGTATTCGTGACCCATATCCTTGGCGTCGAAGTTTACCTTTCTATCCCCAGAGCAACATGATCATCCAGCCTGGGAATGTGTCCTACCCTACTGGTATTTGTATCTGCTCTGAGTTCAAACACTCCCTCATCTTGTCTGTTAGATGTCCACTACTCCCCTCAAGGAGATGCACAAACAGCAGCAGGACAAGCAATGCTCGAGAACTATCTCCAGGGCGTCGATTCGCAAACAACCATTATGGGGACTTCTGACTCCACTTTGATTGGCTCTTTGGAACCAGCTCTTGCGCAGATCAATTTGTCACCAGTGACTATCCCGGCCTTGCACCAGAACCTCATTGGTAGCGCTTCTCTAGAATTTCCGACTGATATCGTGCAGACTGGTATAGCGTCGACAACTTTTACTTTGGCGAATCCGTTCACAGCCAGCATCAATCTGCTTGAAGTCACGGCGACGGCGACCTACCACAACCTGACGCTTGGCGCTATTAATCATGTTGACGTGTCCTCCAACCCAATCCACGCTGATGGACATTCTAACATTACGTCACCCGTGCTTCCGTTCAACTTTAACATCGACCCGTTGACCATCATTCAGTTGATCACCATTTCCGCTCAAGAGCACAATATCGACCTTGGTCCTCTGATGAGTCTATTCCAACTGGTCACCGATGACCCGAGTTTCCATCCACCTGTGCGTTGATTCCCCTCTCAGTCAGCACCTGAATAACCTCTTCTCCAAGATCAATACGTCGGTGGATACAAGTAATCCAACTTGTGTCAGGTATGGCCATAACATCTCTCCGGGCTTACAATTCTCTGACGACAATGCTAGCGGCAACCAATTCGACATCAATGACGCCATTTTGAATGCGTTGAAAGGGTTACAAGTCACACTTACCGTGGAATCTTCCGTCAAACTTGATGACTGTAAGAACCTTACCTGGTCAGCAGATTGTTCAGCAAATTTACTGATTGGCTAGACGCAACGAATCTTGCCTTCAATCAATACGGAGTTTCGGCTATTGTAAGTCTGATAACTTTACTTGCTTCAACGCTTACCATTCGATTACAGACGGATAAGACATCGTTGTATCTGATTGGTGCGGTGGGTGGCCCTATTACGCAAGACCTCGTCAACGGCGCTACTCTAGTTTTCAACGAAGCAAACATCACGTACGTTTCAGCCATTGGTTCGACTTTTCTACTTCGGTTATTGACGACTTGGATAGGGACATCACAAACGAAGGTTTCCAGCTCTCCCTGCAAGGCTCCTTGACAAATGTTGGCCCTCTAGATGCTTTGATCGAGTTCGTTGATCCAGTAACGTATGTCTTCGCTACGCTTGGATCTGCAGGTGCTTATGTCGGACAGGGTAACATGGGAAGGCCATGATATTGCGACTATTGCACTACCTCCAGGTAGGCTTATCAGAGAAGACCGCACACAAAATACTCACGTCCACAGTATGTGCTGCCGCAAACACCGGTGTGCCGAACTATAACACGCAAGGCCAGCTGGTAATTACCGATCAAGACCAGTGAGCCAAATTGCGATTTTTTTTTTGGCAGAAGCTGAACAACAGTACCAGGTTTACCTCATTTGCGACGTATTTGCTGCACAATCCGAGTTTCGACTGGACGATTTCCACTTCCTCCCTCAAGCTGACTGCTCTTGGAACAATCTTCAACGGGGTCTCAATGACAAAGACAATCACATTGAAAGCATTCAATGGTCTCCCAGGCGTTACGATTAGTAACTTCCAACTCCCCTCCGACGATCCAGCTGGGGGAATTACCATCTCGACGGACTCGATCATTCCTTCCCCTGCTCGTTCGTACTATTCTTTATACGTTTCCCTTTCTTTCTGATCTCATCTCCCAGAACTTGGCATTGACCTTGGAAATGTTGGATTCCAAGCCTACTTCGAAAACACTCTCATTGGACGTGAGTGCAAAAGTAATGTAGTTGAAACCGAATTCATATACCCTTTATAGCACTTACCGCCAGTGACCTCGTCCTCCTACCTGAATCCTCGGTGACAGCCCACCTCGGTGGACAAATGATACCTCAGAGTGGCTCTGGTCTGAGTACTATTGGCACACTATTCTCGGAGTACCTTGCTGCAGATAATCTTACGCTGAATGTGCAAGGCGACTCGGTTCAGCCTCCCGGTGCAAACGGACCAGTATCATGGCTCAGTACCGCCTTCAAGACTCTCACACTCAACGTTATTTTGCCTGGACAGAAGTTCGACGTAGGTCCAATGACATCTACACAGGAGAATATGGTGCTTATGATACATAGATTATCCAATCCATTGCACTCTCGGATTTGAGCTTAACAATGCAGAACCAGGACCAGGCATTTGCTCCATTATCAGGTTCCAATAACACTGTGGCACAATACAAGAACCCCTTCGGTTTCTCGTTACAGGTGATTCAATCCACTGTCAACATGGACCTCAGCTATGGAGGTACGCCCGCCGCTCAGGTAACATTGGTTCGTGGTCCATGCTGGAGGTGACTAACCCTCTTTGTAGCTGAACCTTCCTCAATCCAACAACGTTGGAGGGGTGTCAACTGGGAATCTCGTTGCTTTGCCAATCAGCTTCCACAATGTGCCATTAACTTCAGTCAATAACGGCGCCTTTGAAGCCATGTTTGCGCAAGTGACAGACAAGAATTCGGCAGGCCTAGGACTGAGCGGAACCGCCGATGTGACCGCCAAGACTGCCATAGGCAACGTTCCTATCTCAGGAATTACTTTCGATGTCACTTCAAGCCTAGCTGGTGAGGTTCCATACGAACCAGCTCTCCTTTATGTTGAAATTGCGTCATAGGCATAAATTCCTTCGATGACACTGCAACGATAACCAACATCTCGATTTCTGGCAGCGGTGGGAATGGTGGCGATCAGTATATCATCACGCCCCTCACGACGTCGATGAACAACCCATCCAATGTCTCACTTGACACGGTTGACGTCGCCCTGCCAGTGTACTACCAAAATGTTATGATCGGTCGAGCAGCATTCAACGTGCGTGAATGATCGACATGGATATAGCCCTAGCTGAACTTTCCGTTTAGCCCTTCAACTTGGTTCCAGGAGAGAATACCATGCCGGGAGAGTTCCATTATGAGCCTGCAAACCCGAACGATACCGTAGCTGAGGTTGGTATCCTCGACTTTACTCAACATGACTATTGATTTCTGTGGCGTAGGGCTTCCTGACTAGCTTCCTGCAAACCGGCGATAGCCTTCCACTTACTATTCAAGGAGATTCTGCGAGTACGCCATTTGCATCACTCCAGCCTGCACTCGAGGGCTTGACTTTGATGACTAGCGTCACGGGTAAGTAGAATCACGTATGACTACCTTTCCTGGCTCATGGAAGGACATAGGCTTGAATGTCGCTCCGATTATCACGCACTTGTACCCGGAAATCACCCTAGCGACACTCGTGACTAATGATATCAATCTGAGCTTCGACGTACGTCTCTTTTCACGCATGCTGTAAATATAAGAAATTCATGCCATGCAAGGTTACCAACCCTCTCGATGCTGAACTCGAGATCTCATTTGTGCAGGCTGATGGCTTGATCAATGGGGAAATTTATGCCCATTTAGACCAGGCATTCAGCTCGTTTGTCATCCCTCCAAAGCAGACTGTCAACAGTGGAAAGTTTGGAAACGTCAAGCTAGTCAAGGGCGCCCTTGCGTCCCTGCCCATCATTCCATTGGGCTATTTGGACATCCAGTGTGTTACAACGACGAAGGTTAGTGTCGAGACCGAACCAAAGATGTCTAGAGTAGCACTGACCAACAGTGTATAGGGTTGGCAGTGGCGGATACCAAATTCCTTGGCTGCATATCAATCAAGATCATGTCCCTGCCTCGTATACCCTCGGCGTCAGTCTCGCGGACCTCTCTTCAGCAGCCCAGTCAACAACAGCGACAACATCACATGGTAGTTTGACCACATCGGTCCCCTCACTGCCGGTTTTGACTACTGGACATGGATCCTCCACATCAAGCTCTGGAGTCCAAGCATCAGCAGAACCTGGGCCCTCCGGACCCAACCCAGTAAGCATGCGTTGTAGCCCTCCTGGGAGTTGAAACTGAAACATTGCTGTGATTCCAGTCTACTCTCTGCCCACTCTTTCAGGAAACTCGACGACCGGACCGCTGTAATGGTTTTTTTCTTGCTTCTGGGACTTTTAATATCATTGTCGTGTCATCTACTGGTTTCATTCATATCCTGAGCGCTTGCTCTTCAGAGTCTTCACTGATGCTGGATTGCGGCCTTTCATACATGTACCATTAATAATGTTGCAATCTAGACACATACCATGGCATTAACTACCATTTCATTTGCAACGTTTGAATTATGGCATTCAAATTTGAACAACACCACAAGACGTCAGACGCGTCAAGTTGAAGGCTTGAACTCAGATGCGTGACAATCAACGCGTGACGTCACGCGACAAGTCGCGATCCAATTTGGCAATATTCATTTCATGCTTTAATACCCACTACTTACGTAGCGGGAATAAGCCAGAGCATACACTAAATTTGCGATCACCCACTTCAACATCGTCCAATACTGTAAAATGGCTCATTCACGAAACCTAAGTGACTTGAGCGACCTCAGCGACCTCAGCACACCTGAATCCGTCATCAGTTTCAACAGTGACGTGAATTTGGCCATGCAGGACGCTCAGATATCCACTGCGACTTATGCGGATCGGGCTCGACAAGTAATAGATTTATTAGCGACGAGGCAAGAAAGGTGGATCAAAACTCCACCGAGCGTGCAAGACGTGGAAGCATCAAGGGTTCTAGACGCGATGCTGAGGAACGCCCGCGAAACCGGTGGCGAAAACTCCGAGCGTTATACCGCCTGTGCTATTTCCGCATGTCAAGAGATCCACGAGCAAGTCGATCTCGCCAGGACTTGGTTTATGTATCTCCTATGGCCATGTAAGTTGGAACTTCGAAACCGATATCTGCCATGTATACCAACGCGATATCCCCCTTGGTAGTCACAGCCGGGTCTCACCGACCATCAGACCCGATTTCTAGTCAAGCCACGCCGACTTCTGACAGCACCCTAATCAGCGTTACAACTGCCAATTTTCAACGACGTAGTGGATTTAGGAGCGATGTACGTGCTATTGGTAGAAAAGTGGCTTTGGCGCCATAGTAACTTTCAACAGGTTAATCGGCGAGACGGCTATAGGTGTTCTGTTACCGGTATGTGGGATCGAGGACACATGCCCGCAGGTAGCGATCAGGTTGTTGTAACCTTGAATGTGGCACACATCCTGAAACGGGTCGTCGGTATTTTCAACGTGAACCCGGTACGGATTTCTCTGCCAGGTCACCATTAATTCTGACCCCTCAAGTTGGATTACACAGACACATTCTGCAGCTGCGACGTGGGATATCATTCGTCATTACTCAGGATTGTCCGAAGAAACAATTCAAAATATGGAAAGCCTTATGGACGATCCTTCCAATGGCATGATGCTCGAATACTATACCCACACTGCTTTTGATGAATTTAAAGTATACCTCGAACAAACGGAGGTGAGCCCTGCAGGCTTTCGTCCTCGTAATGCCTCATTGATCAGCGCTCCAGCGAGACAACGAGTACATAGTCAAGAAAGTTGACGACATACAATGGATACGCCCGGAGCTCGTCGGTAAAACCATCACGTTCCGGAATCACGCTGTCCCTGAACGAAACTTGCCGTTACCTAACCCTTATTTCATCGCCTTACACGCAGGCATCTGCCGCATTTTGCACATGAGCGCTGCATCCGAGGTATTCGCACAGATTTTGGACAAGTTTGATGGGGCAACAGGAGGCAAGGTCGGAATTCTGAAAAGCAATGGGGACCCAGTGCATCATCTATCTTCAATGATGTCTGCATTGTCTATATGCGCCCCGTTGATCCCCGACACCCACGCTTAGTGGGTAGGGACCGCAGGGTTCTCTGACATGCAGGTACCTGTACCATTTACCGCGGTAAGAGTTTACGTAATAGAGCGGTACAGTCCTATTCACTGTACTGCAACTGTAGGTGTTTGCCGCAAGCTGTTATGGCCGAGGATGACACCGATCTGCCAGTCGGAAGGCTCGTCACTGGCTGCCGGCTGTGCACCACCAACGATTTGGTTGGCTACAGTCTCGCGTTGCACCAAAGTGATCTCAGGCGTTCCGACAGGTATGGCAAGGAGCTTTTGCAGCTCATCGTAAGCACTCTTATTCTGCTCTACCGAATTATGCTCATTCTGATGCTCGTTCCAGGTCTTGAAGTCGGGTCATCTACTAGTTTCATTCATATCCTGCTTGCTCTTCAGAGTCTTCACTGATGCTGGATTGCGGCCTTTCACACATGTATCATTAATAATGTTGCAATCTAGACACATACCATGGCATTAACTATCATTTCATTTGCAACATTTGAATTATGGCATTCAGATTTGAAACACCATATCTTAAGACGTCAGACGCGTCAAGTTGAAGGCTTGAACTCAGATGCGTGACAATCAACGCGTGACGTCACGCGACAAGTCGCGATCCAATTTGGCAATTTCATGCTTTACTCGTGGAGTCGTGTTCATACATCTAGCAACGCGACGTTCCTGCACTTCAAATTTAACCTTCAACTCTTTCCAACGATGTCTCTCTGGGTAGACAAAGTGAGAGGCTTACTTTTTACTAGTTGGGTCACCATGCTCACGTTCTCGCAGTTTAGACCAAAGACTTTGGACGACCTTCATTACCACCAGGGCTTGTCCATTCGATTGAAATCTCTTGTGCGTCAATTTTGGATGCTCTAGGGATATGCGCCCAACGTGGTATAACACTTACAGGCTGCGTCAGCCGACTTCCCGCACATGCTCTTCTACGGGCCTTCTGGAGCTGGGAAGAAGACGCGGATTAGCTGCACTTTAAGGCAGCTATTTGGAAGTGGTGTGGAGAAGGTGAGAAGACTTCTATGGTTTTCCTTCTAGAAGATCCTAATGAATATGAAACGACAGCTCAAAATCGATCAACGAGTGTTCATTTCACCTTCAAAACGCAAGCTAGAAATAAACATTGTTCAAAGCAATTTTCACATCGAGATCACCCCGAGGTTTGCTATTTGGCAATTTTGATTCTTCTGATGATCTAAAGCACTTTGAAGCGAGGCTGGAAATTATGACAGAGTTGTCATTCAGGATTTGTTAAAGGAAATTGCGCAGACACAGCAGGTAGACTTGAACGCGAAGCATAGATTCAAAGGTACCATGCAACATTGTGTAATAATAAGATTTCATGCTGACTCTTGTTAGTGGTCGTGATCAACGAGGCGGACTCACTTTCTCGTGATGCTCAAGCAGCCTTGCGTCGAACGATGGAGAAATACATGTCAAACATGCGAATAATACTCTGTGCTAACAGCACCAGCAGACTAATAGCGCCCATAAAGAGTCGCTGTCTACTGATGCGAGTCGCCGCACCCAACCTGGAAGAGGTCAGTAGACATCAAGTAACTCCTTTTAGATTTTCTGGTGAACGCCTTCTAGATGCAACTCGTCTTGGAACACGTAGCAAAGAAACTGAAGTTTGACTTACCTGAAGAGGCATCACAACAAATCGCCGAAGACTCTGGTGGCAACATGCGAAAAGCGTTACTTGTCTTCGAAGCCTTGAAGATGCAATCGTAAGTTCAACATACAGCTGTATCATTATCACCACGACATATCATATCGCAGGCCAGATCTTTCGGGTCCATTGACAATAGCCAAACCAGACTGGGAAACGTACTGTCACAAGGTCGCTGATCTTATCGTCCAAGAGCAGTCGTCAGCACGTGTTTTGGAAGTCCGTGCCAAGTTATATGAGCTTCTTAGTCACTGCATTCCCCCAACCATCATATTGAAGGTGAGGCGTTCCGTACGGGATACCGAACAAGGTCGCTAACGGTTTCCAGACCGTTGCAGAGCGGGTGGTGGAGAGAGTAGACGAGGCTCTGAAAGCAGATGTCATGCATTGGGCTGCATTTTACGTGCGTGGATGTCGGATCGAACATTTCTGGTTTTCTTATATGTGCACAGGAGGCCCGGATGCGCCTTGGCAACAAAAAGATTTATCACCTAGAGGCCTGGGTAGTGAAAGTCATGAGCTTATACAAGGTAGAGACAGATTTCCACCATCTCTGGCGAATACTGATCCCGGTCACCGCTAGCACTTTATGTACAACTTCGATATGGCGGACTTTGAGTGAACGTTATTACAATACTGTACTGTTAGTTTTCTCTATAATATCATCGGCCATCTTGCGGCCATCCTTGCCAGTCCTTGAGCACAGCCACTAGTGCTCCAAATAACTGAAGTCAGTTGACCCAACCGGAATCATATTCACGACTGTACGTTGTAGTTTAAGCCATGGTCAGCTTCCATACCGTCTTGCTACGAACCCTCTCCGACTAATGTTACCTTGACATCTAAAGCTTATCTTCTCCGTCTTCAAGACTCTAACAGATCAACGAGTAACCGTCGAGCTGAAGAACGATCTCTCGATTACAGGAGTCTTGAAATCGGTAGACCAGTCAGTATTGCAGTTTCCATGTCAGCGTACGTCCAACATCACCAATGATCCACCCCGATTCTTCGCCCAGATTTCTCAACATCCGTCTGGACTCTATCAGCGTGCTGGACGAGGCGAGACACCCACACATGGTGCTTAATGTATGCTATTTTATCCGATCTCCACATTCATATCTACTTCCAGATGGCGGTGAAAAACTGCTTTATCCGCGGTTCCGTCGTGAGGTATGTGCAGCTCCCTGCAGAACACGTCGACACCCAACTGCTGGAGGACGCGACGCGACGAGGTACGGAGCCTCCATGTAATTGATCTCTTCGATATTCATTGGTGGTGTTACAGAGGTCGCCGCCCAAGGAAAACGGTGACGGGTATACTATAATATGCCCAGTTTCCTAGAGGCACAGCTCTGGAATCTGGTTATTGACTTACGCCAACAAATATAACCTCTATACATGCAATTGCGAGGTGCGATATACTAAACAATCAATGGGGCGCATATAGACAGGGCAGCCATCATTGAAGACAGTTGATGCACCGGATTTCCACTGCTTTTCAGAATTCCGGCATCGCCTCCTGCTGCCTCATCAAACCTGTCCAAGATCTGTGCGAATACCTCAGATGCAGCGCTCATATGCAAAATGCGGCAGATGCCTGCGTGTAAGGCGATGAAATGAGGGTTAGGTAACGGCAAGTCCCATTCAGGGGCAGCGTGATTCTGGAACGTGATGGTTTTACCGACGAGCTCCGGGCGTATCCACTGCCTGTCGTCAACTTTCTTGACTATGTACTCGTTGTCTCGCTGGAGCGCTGATCAATGAGGCATTACGAGGATGAAAAGCCTGCAGGGCTCACCTCCGTTTGTTCGAGGTATACTTTAAATTTATCAAAAGGAGTGTGGATACAGTATTCGAGCATCATGCCGTTGGAAGGATCGTCTACAAGGCTTTCCATATTTTGAATTGTTTCTTCGGACAATCCTGAGTAATAACGAATAATATCCCACGTTGCAGCTGCAGCATGTGTCTGCATAATCCGACTCTAGGGGTCAGAATTAATGGTGACCAAACAGATAAATTCGTACCCGGTCCCCGTTGAAAACACCGACGGCCCGTTTCAGGATGTGCGGTGCATTCAAGGTTACCAAAACCTGATCGCTATCGGCGGGCATGTGTTCTTCATCCCACATACCGGTAACAACGCACCTATAACCGTCTCGCCGATTAACCTGTTGGAAGTTACTATAGCGCCAAAAGCCACTTTTCTACCAATAGCACGTACATTGCTCCTAAATCCACTACGTCGTTGCAAATGGGCAGTTGCAATTAGGATGTTGTCAAAAGTCGGCGTGGCTTGACTAGAAATCGGGTCTGACTCTGGCTGGCGAGATCCGGCTGTGACTACCAAGAGGGATATCGCGTTGGTATACATGGCTGGCAGATATTAGCTTAGAAGTTCCAACTTACATGGCCATAGCAGATACATGAACCAAGTCCTGGCAAGGTCGACTTGCTCGTGGATCTCCGGACATGCAGAAATAGCGCAGGCGGTATAACGCTCGGAGCTTTCGCCACCGGTTTCGCGGGCGTTCCTCAGCATCGCGTCTAGAACCCTTGATGCGTCCACGTCTTGCACGCTCGGTGGAGTTTCGATCTACCTTTCTTGCCTCGTCGCTAGCTGCTCTATTATTTGTCGAGGCCGATCCGCATAAGTCGCAGTGGATATCTGAGCGTCCTGCATGACCAAATTCACGTCACCGTTGAAACTGATGACGGATTCCGGTTCGCTGAGGTCGCTCAAGCTAATCGTGTTTCGTGAATGAGCCATTTGACATTGGTATTGGACATTAATGGTGGCAAGATGTTGAAAATCTAGGCTCTGGCTTGCTCATGTCAAGTTGTTGATAAGTTGTTCAATCTCAGACGATGTACGGAGTTCCAACGCTTAACAACCAATTAACAATTAGTCACGGGCAACACCTTCCTCCTGTCATGTACATTATTCAACTACCTGATATCACGGCGCTTCTTGTGCCCGAACATACGCCAGAGTCTGCCAATTTCGCAATTGACCGGGATCCAGCATTATGGCTTTTTGTGCACTTCTTTGGGATTGCACCGGTTGTGCGAGGGCTGATAATGCGAGGGTGGTTTTTTCTTCTACGATATTTTGATTCGGTGCTACCGATCCTAGGATGGCCCATGCGGCGTCTCTATCTCCCCGCCTAAGCAACAAAGATGCGACCTCATGTCTCAGCTGTAGATTCGAAGGCTCTACATGGAGAGCTTTTTGTGCGATTTTAGTTGCTCTAACAGAGTCACCCTGCAGAAAAGGTCAGGACCGTACATTCAACAACTTGAAAGCTGAATTCGTACCAGCCCAAGATAATGTTGCACGAGGAGATACGTCACGTCTCTTCGAGGATCGAGTTCGTGTCTCTGTTCGATGGGGAGTAACAGAATTTCGGAAAGTGCGGCATCAACTAGCCCATCGTCTTCAGTGAGTATCCCCATTCCAGCAAGAGTATTAATCGCCATCAAATTTTCTGGATCGGAGGTGATGCTAAAAATATAAATCAGTGGACTGGCAATCATCAATGCTGTATTCTGACCAATCAAGTAACAAGCCTTTCGCAGACTCGCGGAACTCGGGCGTCCTAATTGCCCACATTGTCTGAGCCAACAGAACTGTAACCTGTCCTCGAAGAACGAGATCGTCGGCGGCGCTTTCCAAAGCAGCTTGGAATGCCGTCATAGTGGCTTGAAGATCACCCATCTTGAAAGACGCCATTCCAGACCCGTATTGAGCTTGCACGCGTAGAATCTGTGTTTCTCGCTCTGCATCTTCTGGAAGCAGACCTAGAGCGTTCTCGAAAGATGCCAAAGACCCTTCATAGTCCCCCAACCCAAGACGGAGCCGCGCGAGGTTGGTGTGTGCGATAATGAACTGCCGTTCGACTATGGGATCCTCTTTCTCCTCGTATGCTGCTTCTAGGAGAGAAATCGCACGGTTGATGTATTCCACACCCTGTTCAAGCTTTCCAAGGTGTTCGCAAATCAGGCCGAAGACATGGAGGCCGCAAGCATCAGCTGGGCAGCGCTGGAAATAGCGTCCGAGCACGAAGAAGGCGGGCAGAAGGCGATCTGTAGTGGGTGCGCGGGCTGTATTCGAACCATTTACAGCAACGAGAGCACGCCAGGCAAATTGCAGGTCTGCCACAGGCTTGAAGTACATGTCAGTTGCTTCATACAAATTTAGGGTGCAGATGCTTATTTACCACGTCTGCTGTCATGTTCACTGCATGCTCCAGTAGTGTACGAGCTTCTGCTTCGTGGCCGTTGGCTGTGGCAATCAATGCTTGGCCGATCCAAGCTAAGGTATCGTCCGGATCAAGAGTTTGCGCCTTCATAAATGCTTGGGTGGCCAACTCCATGTCGTTATGATATAAGTATAGGAGACCAATCTTTGTCCACGCCACCACGTTCTAGAGAGAATGAGTTGAGGTTGCAACATATATATGTCCTACCAACCTTGTTGTCAGCTTCAAGCGCCTTGATATACGCATGCTGCGACAACTTTGGCTTGTGTACAAAGTGGAGATCACCCAACGCGATCCAGAACCTGGCATTTCCAGGCTCCTTCTGCAGGGCTTGAACCAAGAATGAGTTCGCTGCCTCCGAAGCTTGCTGTATGGTATCAGGGGGCTGTTTCAAAATCCAGCCATGCAGGGCAACAGCAAGGTCGTACAGCGAGCTTGGGAGAGCGGCTTCGTCAGGAGAACCCACTGTTATGCGATAATCGTAAGCAGCGACAGCAGCCTCGAGTGCGTTGAGCCCGGTGATGGGGTCGTTTGGAGAGAGAGCGGTGAACTTGAATAGGCCAGCCAGCCGGGCGCTGCTTTGGTCCTGTACGAGTTCGCGGACCACAGTGACGGCTGTACGGACATTGCTTTCATCCGCGAAGACAGTGAATGCTGACAGCTCGAACAGGGCATCAGCAGCGATTTTCCAGGCTACTCCACGATATCCCGAGCTCTCCTGAATGGCGACTAGCATGACATCGATACAGGAGACAAAGGACTGTTCAGCTCGAGCAACGAAGCCAATAAACCGCTCATGCCGGGCCAAGTCAATGTGGGTCTGCGCGATGGATAAAAGGACACCGGCTTCAGTGGGACGAATGTCTAGTATAGACTGGAAAGAGGCAAGAGCCTCTGTAAGCCTTCCCGCTTGCCGTTGGACTTCCCCTATGAAGTATGTACACATCCAATCATCCGGCTGAAGTTCGTGTGCTCGACCTAGGGCCCTAAGGGCAGCGACATGGCGACCGGCTTTGCTGTAGGCTTCACCGAGTCTCAGCCACGACAGTTGGTCGTCGACATCCGCTCGGAGCGCCACTTGAAAAGCTTTGATGGATTCCGGATAGTTCCTCCTTGTCTGTGATCCGTACAGTCAGGTTGAAAATGAATGTCAGACTACGCTCCCTTACCAGTTCCACGACACCAAGAGCCTTCCACGCCCACGCGTTTGTCGGAAGATACTTTCCCGAAGCTGCGCCATCTCCTTCCATACCCGCACCCATCCCGCCTTCACCATCTATAGTGCGCCGAGCCACCACCTCGACCAGATCCCATTCACGCTCGTCAGCGAAGCCTTCCGCAAGGCGCCTCGCAGCCTCTGCTTCACGGGCATCAAGTTCAAATGCTTTCTGGAAACACTTCGACGCCCGGGTCGGGTCGGGCGGCGACGCGTGTTCTGAGTAATATACACCTAGCGAGGTGTATGCTGGTGCATACTCGCGATTATGTTTAAGCGATGTGATGAAGTACTTGAAAGCTTCCTCGCGGGACTCTCCTACGATAAGGTAAGTGGTATGACAAAGAGCATGTGTTGTTATACCTCTTAGATCCCAATAGCATCTGCCAATCCGCCACAGGCATCGGGCTTTATCGATGTCACGATCCTCGACATCCTCCAAGGTCTCAAAAACCTCTTTCAAAGCAACTGCGCCAGCATCCACTTGTACCCGACTGAGGCACCACGCACTTTCCTCTTTTGCTTGCAGACCTTTGTCCATATCATCAGGGAGCTGCTTCGCCGCTTGCGCAAACAGCATCTCCGCCTCTTGCCATTTCTCAGCGTGCTGGAAAATGTACCCCTTCCCCATCAATCCATCCACATTGGTAGGATCTTGTTTCAGAACGTCGTTTAAGAAATAAAGTGCGCGAGGGTGGTGCTTGGGAGGAAATAGATGGACGAAGGACGTGGCCAGGATAACGTGAAAGGCCTTGCGTACTCTAAATGGATGATAATCTGTCACTGCACTTTCAAGGTTCTAACAACTTCCACCTACTCTCGGAGTTCGCGGGCGGTGTTTGACTCGTACCTGCGTACCAATTCCAGTCCACTCTCAGCGACTTTGATGGCATCTGTGTATTCGAGTTCCTGCAAATGGACTCGAGCTGTTATCATGTTCGCCAGCAACAAATCCGGGAGAGTTGAGAAAGCGTCCTGAAGAGTAATGTGAGGGATATCTTCTGAAGCATTAATCATGAACTTACAAGAATGATGTCGTAAGGGTCGCCATCCACCGTCAAGGTCTGTTCTTCTGTTAATTCTTCGTCACCATGGGCAGCCCTGCTGTATGCGAAGTATCCTTTCAACATCAGCGCTAATGGACTTGTCGGAAAGAGTTCTATGAACTGCTTGAGATACGCAAGGCCAAGACCCTCTAGAGCAGCCAATTCAGTGATCATAATTGATCTGATGTGGTGCCACGTACCAATGGTATCGCAGTCCCTTCCTTCAAGCCACACGCACCAAGCAAATTCATCCGGAATGCCAATTGTCACAATCCCGTGAACCATGTCATCTACCTGTGTGCCAACTTGACATTTCTCTGGGTCAGTGGAGGGGAGTGCGAAGAATAATTGCTGTTTATATCGAATGAGTTTCGATTCTGTGGCACGCCGCAGTTCGTCCGAAGTACTGGGGTGATTAAGAATATCATTGTACAACGCTGGAAGCTACAAGGCAAATATAAAACTTAGCACAGGCAGTATTCGCAAGGGTACTTTACCTTTGATGAGCGCCAAACCTCAAGGCCGATGTCTTTCTTGAGTTGTTCAGGCTTAGGACCTCCAAGACGGGTACGTCGCTTGTCAAACTCAGATTTGATGAACATTTCTTCTTCTCGTTCTGTCAGCGAGATAAGTTCCTCATAGACAACAAGTGAGTTGTGCATTGCCGATTGAGTAGGAAAAATTGAGGTAGAGGTAGGATTTGTAGCATCGGGTGGAGGAAGTGATGAAAGAACCGGGTACAAAGAGGAGTCTGGCAGGTAAAGGAATAATGCTTGAATGACCTGAAGATGCTGAGTAGGACGGCCTCAAGATGGACAAATTTATACCTCTCGACGTGATCCATGTTCCCGGCGAACATCCATAAATTTTTGAAGGGTCTCAGCACATTTCATTGCGTCGTCACTGTGTGATTTTCAAATCTCAGCTTCATCAAGTATGCGACACAAGGAGACCACAATCACTTGTTCGCGAATATCTGCATTATGTGTTCAAGAGTATCGGCCAAATCGTTCCACCTGTGAGTTTGTTCATAAAGCTTCGCAATACCCTATGTATCGCATCAGGTTAGAATTGCTTTGTTGAGGTCAACGAAACATTGTACCTGCCATGCGAGTACTTGATCATCCTTAAGCTCTATGGCCTTTCGATAGAGCTGATCAAAAGTCAGCTTGTATACATCCTACAATGATCTTTAGGTTTACTTGCTCGCTCTTCTCGTGCTGACCGAGTTCCAAGAGAGCAAGACCAAGAAATACATGGCTGTCCGCAGAACAATCGATATGAGATTTGCGACATATTCCTTTCATTTGAGAACGCACGCAGTATAGTTATCAGGCTCGTAGTCAAGAACCTGTGTGGCAGCTTCACGCGCTTGTTCATAGTTTTTCTTGCCAATAGCATCTCTCGCTGCCTTCAACTTGGACTTCGCGAATGATGACATGATCTGGATTCTGCAGTCACCGCGCAGGAACTCGACTGGCGCTCTCAAGGCGCTCTGGAGTTTGGATATAAAAACGCCCTGGCCTGTGTGAAGATAGCAATACGTTCAAGCTTACGCGGAAATCGAAATGTTGTGCTGAATGTCTTCACAAGTGTCCAGCTGATTCAGTACTGCCGAGTATCAGTAGGTGGCTAAGCCTATTTAGAGCCTATTCCTTCTATAGCTTATTAGTCAGCATCTTACAGCCAGTCGCCGAATCCCGATCGATAGTCGAGATCACGGTGAGCCCTCGGAATCACAGGTTTTGCGAGGACGACGACAATAATACAGTACTGCAAGTATCAAACTCTACATGGTACTAGTACAGTGTAAAATAAAGTATATTTATCGGTCATAAAGATACATATGAAGCCTGATAATCACGAATGTAATGATTTTGTAACCGTGACGCGCGACGCTTTCCATAAACCATAACGCGCAACTGAGCTTGAAAAATCTCATGAAGTCAAAGCTGGATTGGAATTGTCGGGCGTTCTACCTGCTTGATAGGAGTTATAGATGAGGCTGCGGATGACCTGCTCTGATCGCTGTCGACGTGTGCGCATGGTGGGTGATGCAGTTGAATCGTAAGGGAGTGAAGTGATACACGCGTGTGCGGAGAACCGCATCCCGAGGCGTTCTAGATTGTCCTTGTTCTTCGTCCACCACTTATCCATGTCATTGGGATAATCTTCCAAAGAAGTGACCACAGCAGCGACTGGTACGCGGCCTGGCCCGGAGGTGGAACCCACAACATCGGTGAAAAATTTATAATCCCTGATCAGTGCTCTCTGCGCCCTCGATCCCCTCATGCAGTACAAGAGAATGTAGACCCCGTCATCTTTGTACAGTCTCTTGTATGTCTTTTTGATGCGCCATTTGAAAAAAAGGCCCCGGAAGAAACCCATCGATTCGATTGAGGAAACTTCCCAAAGTTTGAAGCGGTGAGATCCAAGACTGACTTCATAGGAGGTATGCTCGAGCGTGCAGGTTTCTGCATCTGGCGACGTCCGTGCAGCATCTTGTCCCACGACCAAGTTAATGATGGAGCTTTTTCCAACTCCAGTCTCCCCGAAAAGTAACACATTCAGAGGACCCGAAAGTGACTTGTCACGTGGAAGGATTAGTATACATGAAACAATGCACCAGTAGACGCTCACCAGCGTTGAAACTGTAGAGAAGGGGTGGTACGTTAGAGGAGTGGAGGGAGCGGCTTGGCTTGGTGACGGAACCAGGGTTTGCAAGGAAGACTGAGATGTCCGTTTGGTCATAATCTCAGCCTAGTTGATCATTCCAACCACAAGCTGGCGAATTCACCTGGGGTTGTACACTGCTGAGAGGAACGGATGTAGTTATCTGCTCCGCGTCCAAGGATGCACTTTGATGACTTTCCTGTACCCCGCCAACAAGGGCATCCTGTCAGAGTCATTCAACTCCTGTGTGGCGAGACCGGTCATGGCCTTACGTCATTTTTCAAAGCCTCTAGTTCTCTCTTTACGAAGTCCATAACCATGAAGGCAGATGGACGAGAAGAAGGATCGACCGACCAACATTGCTCGATCTGATTCCAGCGGGCGTCCGTGATGTCAGACGTCGCATCGGATATCTCGGGACGCGGGATATCCTCTCCGCTAAGAATTTTTTGCATGACTCTCCAGTTGTTGATATCATGCCATGGAATTATCAGTGTTAACACCTGGCCATGGGCAATTGTGTTTAAAAAAGTAGGTTTTGTGGATTTGAAACACTGACATGAAACATGACGCGACCAAAGGAATACATGTCATTCTGCGTGGTCGGTTGGACACCGGAAGGGCACCTGAACAACTCAGGCGCAGCCCACCTGATTGCACCAGGCCGAACACTCGATCCTTTGTCCGCATGGCCACCTACAAGCTCACCGAGGACATTCGACAACCCGAAGTCCGTAAGACATGCCTTGTATTCTCCGTCCTTGATGTCTACCAAAATGTTGGACTGGTTTATTTAGTGAGCGTAATTGGATGTGAGGAAGATGAACACACGCTCGTAATGTCGCCGTGAACAACGGGAAAAGAGTGAACTAATGGCAAATTTATCAGTCGAAGCAAGATAACAATGAAACGAAGACAGACGGTAGTAGAGTCCAGATGCTACGCCGTGAAGCTAACATGAAGAATTTGGTTTCGGTCATTTTGCAGATAAACAGCACCTACCAGATTCAATTTGGACATAATGCTCAATGTTGTTCCCTGTTCCGAGATCAGACGTAGTAGCGTGCCGTGCGGAAACCAAGGTGAGACAAGGGCTTTGGTTGGCCCGAACCCTTCAGTCGTTCCATAAAGTGTGACGATGTTATCGTGGATGAGGTGTGCCCAAATTGCAGCTTCTCGTCGAAATAATCTCTGGGGAATCGACATGCAATAGTGTGCAGAGCAGAAGAAATGTAGGCGCTTACTCTTAAATTCTGCTCTAAGGCGTGAGGCCTGAAGACTTTTACTGCAACCTGTAGTGGAATAATCAACAGGCTGGTCAGCAACGCACTCCGGCATAGCCACGGGAGTCTGGCCAGACCTTGACCGCATCGCCCGACGGTTGTCTCCATTCACATCTGTAAACATCTCCGTATCCACCCCCAGCAACATAGTCATTTACCGTACCGACGATCTGACCTGTTAGATCTGCTGCCAGCGGTAGATTCGAAACGTTGCTGAAGAAAATGAGAGGACTGAATCAATGAAGACTCTTCTCAATATCAGAATTCATACGGAGTAGTAGAATTCCCTTCCACAACTGAAGAATGAGATGGCGACATTCGAATGTCTTTGTGAGCGCTGTCCATTGAGTGGTAAGTCTAAATCATAAGAGGCAAATTAACAGCCGAGTTATAGCCTGTATGCATAGTATGCTTAGCGCTCGTATAAGCCTCCAAGTTGTAACGTGGGGTCGTCATGCATGCCCAGTGCGGCGTGCCCAATGCCCATTACCCATGCATATTGCGTCATTAGCGCTGTGGTATAATTTTGTAACTCCTCTAACAAGAGTGTGACAAGGGTTTTAACAACTGGACACGGTCGGGGACCTATTATGTTGTCGGATATGTGGTACAATTGGCTTCTCTTCATGCTTCATGATGTATGCAGAACTGGCCTGCTGTGCTTTTCAGTAGGTCGAACAACGTTCTGGGAGAGGAACGCGCGCTGTCTCTAATATTGTTCCAATGTTTGGTGCCTGGCAAACAAGCGGCATTCATGCAACGCAGTAGTAGCACGTGCCGGCGATTCCACTAATCGCTAATCAAGGCTACCCAGCTGGCTGTTTTGGGCGCATAACTTCGATTTTTTCCTGGTATTTCTTTCATGACCACTCTTTATTGTCTCCAGATCCATCCAGATCCTAAAGTACTGTTCTGGGTGTACAAGCCAGTCTTTTTGTTCCGGAGAGGCACCACAGCCTGCATTCAACGCACCTGCTGATGTCTACAAACCATCCCCCTCTGTCCTCGGGTACCACTATACGCCGTGCAAAAACCCTCACTCGCCCGGAGCGAAGTATCGCACCAGTACCCCTCATTAATCACTAGTGCAACGATTTTGTAACCGTGACGTGCAGTGACTCGCCAGGGCGACCCTCTCCCTAAACCATAATGCGCAACTGAGCAAATTTTCATACCGTCAAAGCTAGACTGGAACTGCCGGGCGTTCCACCTCCTTGATAAGAGCCATGGATGAGGCTGCGGATGACCTGCTCTGATCGTTGTCGACGTGCGCGCATGGCGGGCGATGCATTTGGGTCGTTGGGGAGCGAAGTGATGCAAGCGTGCGCGGAGAACCGCATTCCGAGGCTTTCCAGATTGTCCTTGTTCTTCGGCCACCACTTATCCAAGTCATTGGGATAATCTTCCAAGCAGGTAACGACAGCGGCGACTGGTACGCCGCCTGCATTGGCGGTGGGACCGACAACGTTGGTGAAGAATTTGTAGTCTCTGATCAGTGCTCTCTGGGCTCTCGATCCCCTCATGCAATACAAGAGGAGGTAGACTCCATCATCTTTGTACAGCTTCTTGTATGACTTTTTCAGGCGCCACTTGTAAAAAAGGGTCTGGAAAAAACCCATCGAATCGACTGACGAGACTTCCCAAAGTTTGAAGCGACGGGTTCCAAGAATGACTTCGTGAGAGGTATGCTCGAGCGTGCATGTTTCTGCGTCTGGCGACGTCTGTGCAGCGTCTCGTCCCATGATCAAGTTGATGACGGAGCTTTTTCCAACTCCAGTTTCCCCGAAGAGCAACACATTCAGAGGACCCGAAATTGTCTTGTCGCGTGGAAGGATTAGTATACATGAACCAATGCACCAACAGATGCTCACCAACGGTGTTACTGTGGAGGAGGAATGGTATGTTGCAGGAGTGGGTGGAACGGGTTGGCTTAGTGACGCGCCGAGGATTCTCGAAGAAGACTGATGTGACTATACAGTCATGATTTCAGCTTGGTCGATGTCAAACACAAGCACTGGAATTCACCTGAGGTTGTCCTCCACGGCTGAGAGGAACAGATACAGTAATCTGCTCCGCGTTTACCAAGTCCAAGGGTGCACTACTATAAGTTTCCTGTACCCCGGCAACAAAGACATCCCATGACAGTAAGAAACTCAGGCCCCTGCGTGACGAGACCAGGCATGGACTTACATCGTCCGTCAAAGCCTCTAGTTCGCTCTTTAAGAATTCCATGGCCATTAAGGCAGATGGACGATCAGCTGGATCAACCGACCAACACTGCGCGATATGATTCCAGCGGGCGTCCGTGATGTCGGAGGTCGCATCGGATATCTCAGGACGAGAGATATCTTCTCCGCTAAGGATTTTTTGGACGACTCTCCAGTCGTCGACATCATGCCAAGGAATGATCAGCGTTAACACCTGGCCATAAGTAATTGTATTAAAAAAAATAGGTTTTGTAGACTTGAAATGCTTACATGAAACATGACGCGGCCAAAAGAATACATGTCATTCTGCGTGGTGGGTTTGGCGCTGGAAAGGCGCCCGAGCAACTCAGGCGCAGTCCACCTGATTGCACCATGCCGAACGGTCGATCCTTCAACCGCGTGACAGCCTACAAGCTCACCGAGGACATTCGACAACCCGAAGTCCGTAAGACATGCCTTGTATTCTCCGTCCTTGATGTCTACCAAAATGTTGGACTGGTTTATTTAGTGAGCGCAATTGAATGGGAAAAAGATGAACTCACGCTCGTAATGTCGCCGTGAACAACGGGAAAAGAGTGAACTAATGGCAAATTTATCAGTCGAAGCAAGATAACAATGAAACGAACAGACGGTAGTAGAGCCCAGATGCTACGCCGTGAAGCTAATGGATATTGACATGAAGAATTCAGTTTAGGTCATTTTACAGCTAAACAACGTCTGAGTCACCAATTTCAATTTGGACCTAATGGTCAATGTAGCTCCCTGTTCCGAGATCAGACGGAGCAGCGTGCCATCCGGAAACCATTGGGAGACAAGAGATGTGATCGGTCCAAACCCCTCAGTCGTTCCGTAAAGTGTGACAATATTGTCGTGGACGAGGTGTGCCCAGATTGCAGTTTCTCGTCGAAATCTCTAACGAATCAACATTAAATAGTGTTCAGAGCAGAAGAAATATAGACCCTTACTCGTAAGTCCTGCTCTGAGGAGTGAAACCTGAAGGCTTTTACTGCCACCTGTAGTGCGATAATCATCCAAACTGATTAGCACCTTGCGCTGGCACTGGCCACTGGCCAGACCTTGACAGTGCCCGACGGTTTTCTCCATTCACATCTGTAAACGTTTCCGAATGCACCTCCAGCGAAGTAGTCCTTGAATGTACCGAAGATCTGATCTGTCAGATCTTCTGCGAATGGTAGACACGGATTTGAAATGGTCGGACTACATAAAGAAGTGAGTCAATGAAGACTTGTTTCAATGTCAGGATCCATACGGAGTAGAAGTCCCCGCCAAACTTTCAACTCGAGGTAGCGACGGCGACATTCCAAGCGTTGTTGAGTGGTGAGGCTAGATCAGAGGCAAAACAGCGAACTAGGAGCCTGATATAAAGTTTAAGCTCGTAGCGTGGGCTCATCGTGCATGCCCAGTGCAACGTGCCCAATGCCCATTGCCCATATCGCTGGCGTCATAGCGCCCTGGTATAAATCATCTAGCCAAAATCGCACGAGTCATATCAAGATGTAGCGAGGCATTAATCTCGGCGATTTCTGCAGTCGTAAACAATGATCGAGTGAACCGTAGTTAACATTTAGGACATATGTTGTCGGACGTGTGTTACAGTTGGCTGATTGTTCATAATGTATGCAGGGAACCGGTCTGTCGTGCTTTAGGCCGAACGGGAAGAGTGCGCGCTATAGATCTTATTGTTGTTTGGCAAACAAAGTTAGGCGGTGTCATTTATTGATGGGATAGTAGCACGTGCCTTATACTTGTTGCTAAGCAAGGCTCTAACTTAGTCTTTAGCTTGACTTTCTGCTAGTCTCAGCTGGCTGCTCCGGGCTTACGACTTTTCGTTTATTTCCTTGTCTTTCTTTTCTGACCGCTCTTTATTATCTACAGGTCCTAAAGCACCGTTCTGGGTGTACAAGTCTGTCTTTTTTCCTGGAGAGAAAAGTCATGGCGGCCAGGTTCGCACCACAGCCTACATTCGCATCTGCTGATGTCCCAGTCCCCACAAACCGACCCCCTCTATCCTCGGGTACCACAATACGCCGTGCAAAAACCCTCACTCGCCCGGAGCGAAGTGTAGCACCAGTACCCCTCATAAATCCCCAGTCTTCTCTCGCTCCTTCCGCATCAGGAACCATCCAAACCGGCTCCCAGAGCAGTGGTTTCGACCCATGGCGCATATTCGCACAGATTGTCACTTTCTGGGCTCCATCCTTTTTGCTCAGCTCCGTCGGCGGTCTCAGAGACAAGGGCAAAATCCAGGCTTGGAGAGAGAAAATCGCCCTATGTTTCATCATCTCAATCCTATGTCTCATCGTTGGCTTCATCACCGTTCGGCACTCAGAAGGTCTTGTGTCCGCAGACTTCTAACACGAACCCCGCGCGGTACTCAACCCTTGGCTCACTCTCCGGTACACTAAGCATAGACGGCGTTCTATTCAATGTGACCCAGGCCAAGAGTCCCGCGAGTGTGAACCTTGATCAGCTCGCTCAACAAGAGCCAGGACAGGACATCACTCCCTATTTTTATCGCACCGCCAGTGAATATTCCGCATGCCAAGGTCTCAATTTCCGCGTCGCACTAGACAATCCGTGTAACTCTACTGCACAATGTCCTCTTGGCCCACTCAACGCCTCTTCCACCTTTACGCAACTTGACATCCAAGAGACATCACTTCTGCTTGGTTACGACTGGGGGCAGGTAGCTGCGCTCCCAAATTACTTCGTCATCGACGGCGCTGTGCTGAACATGAATCCCTATATTTCACAACATCCCAGCCCAATAGCTTCCGACGCTGTAGATCTCGCAATCCGTACCATTCTGCAGACGCAGGCCAATTCCAGCGGAAAGGATGGCACGCGCCTATTTTACAACCGTGCCGACATCCTTTCGGCAGTCCCATGCCTCAATCAGCGATACTACGCAGGAAACATTGACAAGGTCACACCTGGCTGCTTCGTCAGTTCGCTCTTCCTATATGTAGGACTCATCGTCATCCTCGGGCTGGTGCTCGTCCGCTTTGTAATGGCGTGTATATTTAGCTGGTTCCTGTCTGCGAAGCTTGCCGGACCCCCGGATAAATCGCATCTTGACAGGTCGGCAATCAGCCCAGCGGTGATGCCTGGGGGTGCAAATATCTCGGTTGATAACCGCACGGGTACAGCACCATGGGCTGGCCCTCATGGGTCGAAGAAACTCGTCAAAGTAGTCCCCACCCGCCTCCCTGCATCTTCCAGCACAACCCTAGTACCTGATGCCGCCCCCGTCATGTCTCTCACGCAAATCGGCGCTGAGTTGTTCGCCATCTGCCTTGTGACGTGTTATTCTGAGGGTGAAGACTCTATACGCTCCACGCTGGATTCCATATCGCGGACGACTTACTCTGATGCGCGCAAGTTACTTTTTATTGTGGCCGACGGCATGATCACTGGCGCAGGAGAGAAGATGAGCACGCCAGATATTTGTGTGGGATTGTTGGATGCAGATCCTCGGTTTGGCAATCCCATGCCTATGAGTTATCTTGCAATTGGCAGTGGAACGAAGCGGGAAAACAGGGCAATGGTCTATGCAGGACACTACAGTACGTCTTCATTTCTTCACGCAAGGGTCCGCCACTAATGGACATTCGTCAGCGGTTGCTGGTTGTCGTACACCCACTATCATTATTGTCAAATGCGGGACGGAAGCGGAGGCTACCAGCGATAAAAAGCCCGGAAATCGCGGCAAGCGAGACAGCCAGCTTATCCTGATGAACTTTTTCTCCCGTGTCACATATAATGATCGGATGACCCCTCTTGACTTCGACTTGTTCCGGAAGATCCATACCCTGATGGGTGTCACGCCTGACTTCTTTGAGGTCTGCTTGATGGTCGGTGTGCATCTACCGCTTTTTTTCGTCTATTGATGTGTCCACAGGTTGATGCCGATACCAAAGTGTTCCCTGACTCGCTGAAATACCTCGTCAACTGCATGCACCACGACCAGATGATCATGGGCGTCTGCGGGGAGACTCGCATAGCTAACAAACGTGATTCCTGGGTCACCGCCATCCAAGTCTTCGAATACTTCATTTCTCATCACATGGCCAAAGCCTTCGAATCCGTCTTCGGTGGTGTTTCGTGTTTACCAGGATGTTTCTCCATGTTTCGGCTGAAAGCGCGCAAAGCGACGGGCGACGACTGGGTTCCTCTCATCGTCAAGCCTGAGATTGTACGCGAATATAGTCAAAGCGAGGTCACTACGCTGCACCAACAGAACCTTCTTCTACTCGGAGAAGACCGATTCCTCACCACCATTCTCCTTCGCACATTCCCCAATCGCAAGATGATGTTCTTGCCCCAAGCCAGGTGCCGCACTGTTGTACCCGATACTTTCAAAGTTCTCCTCTCGCAGCGTCGCCGGTGGATTAACAGCACGATTCACAATCTGATGGAACTTGTTCTCGTGCGCAATCTATGCGGGACATTCTGCTTTAGCATGCAATTCGTGGTCTTCATGGATTTGGTTGGGACGGTCGTACTGCCCATTGCTATTGCACTCACGTATACGCTTATTGTGGGTATGATCATGCATCCCCCAACGACCTTCGAGGAAGCAATCCCGCTCATGCTGCTTGTATCTGTGCTCGGTCTTCCCGGCGTGTTGATATTGATAACGACGAGGAAGATTGTGTATGTATTCTGGATGCTCATATACCTAGCGGCACTTCCAGTGTGGAATTTTGTTCTTCCCGTGTATGCGTTCTGGCATTTTGATGACTTCTCATGGGGAGAGACGAGGTACTTTCCGTTTCGTGCGAGTAATGGCTGTAGTGCTAACGGATACACTACAGGAAAGTGGAAGGGGAGGCAAAGGGAGAAGGGCATGGTGCAGGCTCTGGCACATTTGATGGGTCCTCGGTTCCTCTTCGCCGCTGGGAAGATTGGGAGCGTTCGCGCCTGCGCAAGCTCAAGCGCGAGGAACGGCGGCGGCGTGACTTTGATCGCATGCACCCATCAGGATACATCTCTTCTGAGAATGACCTGCTTAGCGCGCGTAGCGACGCCCGCAGTCAGTATGGCGACGGGTCAGACACGCATTCCGTCGTATCATCCGAGGACGACCATTGGGGCCCGCAGATTGGTGGATATAATGAGAATCATGCTCAGTTCCCCGCACCGCCTGTCGGCCTCTTTGTTCCCGGGGCAGATGGGAATAAGGTGGTTGGCGGTGCGGAAATGGAGGCGATGCTGGAGAGTGGATTTGACGACGATGAGAGCCCATCACGGACACCCACGAGCGCGATGTATGCAACCCGGTATCAGCTTAGTGATAACCCATCACAACAGCGTCTCATGTCCTACGCATCATCGGACTCTGGTTCACGGACGCCTCCCGTACAGCATCACCCGTACGGCACACGAATAGAGGACCGGAGTCGCACCGGTGAGAAGTATGGCCCACTGGGACCGTTAGATCCTGGAGAGAAGTTTTAGATTGGGACGCTTATTTTGAGGACGGTATCTCATTTGATGTTCCATACATACTGCGCATAGTGTTTGTGTGGTTTTTTAAGTATCTCATGTTTACCCAGAGGGTGCTCACATAGTACAAAACGGTAGATACTTTAATCACTTGTGCTGTTGCTTGTAGTTACTTACGAGCGCCATGTTTCATATCATATGTTATAAGTTATGGCTATAAACAGGCCAGTGAGTACTACGGGTTGAAAATAAAACGACATAGCCGGATCAATCTTGTGTTCTACTATTAGATGGGGCTTGTACGGAGCCAAGCTTAGCAGTTTATGCCTGGATTTCATCATATCGATGCTACATTTGATCCAGAACCCTGGTCTCCATTACTATTGTACCGAATAGTGCCGCTGTCTGGATCAATGGTCACTCCCAGCACTAGTATTCCATCCTTTCTCCTAGAACTACTTGCTGCAGTCTCTAGTCATGACGTCTACACTCGTGGAAAGTATTCCTACTCTGCCTCCCGCGCAGTTTGATCCCAGTGTCCTTCTGAAGCATCCAAGATCGCAGTCAAAAACGCTGGTTCAGTCTAAAGTAGCGATACAACCGTGGGTTACGCAGGTATGCATGTTCTTGAATGTTCACTAGCATGTAGCTCACCGTCGCGCACGCCAGCTCGCGCACCTAGCCTCGCAATATCACCTGAGCGAGTACAACCGTATAAAGTATGGTCGCCGAGGTGCGCCATTATTGCCATTATTCGAACCATTTCGACTAATTATCATTGCAGGTTGTCCCATACCATATGCGCCGATATCACTGAACGAGCTAGACACGCTTCGCGATCTGCGTGACCGGCAGGCGACAAACATGAGTTCTGTACTGTGGTGGCCATGTCCAGAAGCATCCCTGCACCACTGCACAAGTGATACCTACTTCTGAGCAGCGCGACGCACTCGTTAGCGGAAGTGTTTGTCCAGACCTCGATCCGCTTCACCAGAAAGAGCTTAACGCAGCGCTCGAAGATACTCTATTGTCACAAATATCATTCATACCTATTCCCGAAGGCACCTCACATTGTAAAATGTCCGTCAAGACATCTCAAACACATCCATTAAAGTTCGTTTTAGCTCACCTCTAAGGAACTGTGGCTCATATCGCTTTGTTGCAAATGCAGTATATCCACCATTATACCTCCGGAATTACTACCCGCAGTGTCATCACATCTTATAATCAACCCCGAGCCCTCACCTATCATCTTCCATATACCCGATTTTTATACCCTCCATAGCATCACAGGTTATACACAACACATCCCATCAACAACGAGTCCCGCCTCTCCAGCGGTCTCACGTAAGACTCACTCGCGTCTGTCAAGTCGAATTTCGTTATTACCCCCGAGCCCCTCGCATTCCTCTTTTCCGAAAGAACCTATTCCTCCCCTCCCGATATCCTCAGCGTTTATGAGCCAGCCACAGCAGTCTATAATGGAGGCTCTTCAGGCCGCCATCGATACGCGTTTAACGACGCTCGCGACCAAACCTCGTCCTTCGCCCTCATTCATTGGGAAGCTTTCCCCTTCTCCTGCTCTTAAGCAGACTACCAAAGTCCGCGTGTTATCAGATGATTTGGCGAGCAATCGGTCTTCACCTGCACAAAGAGGAACTTCTGCCCTGCCAAGGGTTGTCTTTCCTTCTGTGCTCGATTTCCTTAAGCCTAGTGAACGAGAACAGTGAGTGCATGTCATTAATACTCTTTGGATGGTAGCCTGATGATATAGACTGTCGTTTTCGGTTACCGGCTGTGCACCGCAGAATACCCCCAAGCTGAGAGCACCCAGCGCATTGCTCCGTCCAACGTCAACCAATCATGGCACTAAGCGCTCCTTCAAGTTGGGTAACTTGATGTTGTCTTCGTGTCCAGGAAAGAAGGGTAAGATTCCCTTAAAGTATGAGCGCATTCACTGACTGATGTCAAAATGGTCGCCAGTGCGCCTTGCAGGCCCGGTCAGAGGACGCAGCACCGTTTGTCGGGATCTCGACACCGATTTGCGGCGTATAAGGGAAGTTGGTGCACGCTGTGTTGTATGGTTAGTTGAAATGTTCACGTGTACCCTTTGTGTAAGTTGAATGTTCTGTAGCTGTCTAGACGATGAAGAGCTCGAGTTTCTTGGGATACAGTGGTCCGACTACGTGGGCTCTGCGCACCGGGCAGGAATGGACATTCTTCGGCAAGCACTCCGTTTATTGGGTCCTTCAGCAGCTCACTCGTTCATCGTGTTTGCAGCATACCACTGCCTGAAGGCCTTGCTCCACTCTCACCCCAGTCATTAGACGAGTCTCTTACAAAGCTCATTGAGGGTTATACGATGCGTGGTGCAAGTATCCTCGTTCATTGCCGTGGAGGCCTGGGTAGGGCAGGTCTCGTAGCGTGCTGTTGGGCACTAAAAATCGGTTTGTGCGGGATGGATCAACGTGGACTTGTCTCCGAACCCAGCAGAAGGCACGGACGGCCTGGAGAGTCACGTGAGGAGGGATACTTTACAACTCGTCGAGCGCGCGATCGCTGTTGTGCGGAGGCGGCGAAGCGTCAAGGCTATTGAGACGTTAGAGCAGGTGCGGTTTTTGACCGAGTATGTGGACTATCTAAGGGATGGGGTGGGGCGGGAGGGGGTGCCATGATTTATCGCTGGTGTATCTTTGTACAGCTTGGAATTCGGATTTTTATCACCGAAATCACTTGTGTAAATTTAGCTAGCTCACACACATTTGTATACACGATTTCGACGAGTAGTTACTAGTCCCTGTAGATCTTTGGTAGAACTCGACAAAAAGATGCGGTATAAAAATGTGAATAAGCTTGACTTGCGCCCAGCTCCGTACAGTAATAAAATTCCTGTTGCCTCGATAGTCGCGTTATCCCGCCACTCTCAAGCTGCATAGCCACTAGACTAGAGTAGCGTCCAAGCCTTCTTTGTTCTAGCTACTAGTGTGATAGTAGTAGTACATAGTGAGATGCATCCAGAAGTCGTATGTGGAACATATCGACAAGGATCGACAAGGATCAAGTACATAATGCTCAAGCGAATCCGAGAATAAATTTTCCAAGAGGGGAAGTCAAAATATCTGCTTCTATTGCCTGATCATATCAGCCAACTTTATTGCGACATCCCGAGACACCCCGCAACGCTTCGTGAGATGAGGGACAATATCTGCCCTTCTCACACGCGAATTGCCTGAAAGTAACTCCTTCAGCTTACGCATCAACGACACGAACAGGTTGTCCCCTCCCTGCCATGCCCGCCCCCGGTCGTCGACGGTAAACTCCTTAACAAGGTTACGGATCGTGATGCGCGAGTCTTCATAAAGGCGCTGGTGTCTGCCATCCAATCCATTAGCGGCAGTGATGCACGCATGACCAGCGACGTGGATTTTATATTGTTCGAAGTTGTGGTGCTCTCGGTCCCACCAGTCCTCCATCCTCTGCTCTCTTTCAAGGTTCGTGATCGCAAGAACAGTAGGGACCTTCTTCTCACAGAGGAATTCGTGAAAGAGCCGGTAATTGCTTTGGAGCGTAGCAGAGATTCTGCCGGCGCGCATACAGAACAGAAGCAGATCAATGCCGCCTTGTCTATCCAATTCCTTGATGAGCCTATAGATGTTTTCGACAGACTCAAGGTACTCTTTCATTCCAAGCCGCGGGTCCTCGAGTCCTATGGTATCGAAGACCTTATAAACCTCACCACCGAAGGCGATGGTATACTGTTGCCAGTGCAACGTACATCGGCGCATGCTAAGAGATGTGCTGGCTACCTCGCTCCCCGCCATGAGGTTGACGAGTGAGCTTTTACCTGCTCCAGTCTCCCCAAAGAGGACTATATTTTTAGTCTTCCTAATTATCAATGTTCAGAAAACTACGGTACAAAACGCATCTGACGGTTAAGTACGTACCTTGCGGCGCGACATTGATCGATGAGGTTGCAGATGGCGTGGTGTGACTGTTCGCAGCGTCGCTTGAGACGATCTGGGTCACTTCTGTTGATGGTCATGGCGGTAATGCATGCGTGGCCATCAAAGGTCATCCCGAGGGTTGACATGGATTTCTCGTTACTCTTCCACCACTCCTCCATTTCTGGTTCTCGGTTTTCCAGACCTGTAACAACGAGGACGATAGGAACTCTCCCCTTCACTTTGGAGTGCAATAACTTGTAGTTGCGGTGAAGCGCCCTGCAATTTTTCGTGCCCTGCACACAGTACATGAGGAGATGGATGTCATCTGCCTTCATAAGCGTCCCAAGGAGCTTCTCCAGGTCGTTTCGAGCTTTCCTATCGGGGACTATTCCATACGAGCCCTCACCGAGACCTGCAATATAGTTCAATAACGCCCACCAAGAGTGGCGAACTACACTGACCGGCCGTGTCGAAAAGCTTTACCTCTAAGATCTTGTTCTGAATCTCGATGTCATGACTGTACACACGGATGTCAGTTGTACATCCCCTGGCGTCGGAGGAGGTCTGCGCCATTCCCGTCCCAGCAATCAAGTTGACCAAGGAACTTTTGCCAGCACCTGTTTCTCCAAAAATGACAACATTGCATGTAGCATCTTTGACTCGATAAGAGTCGGTGCCAGCTGCACTCTGGTCTGAGGTGTAGTACTGACTTCAAGTTAACTTCATGGTGAGGAAGAGCCAGGCATCACATACGGATTCAGTGGGTGATGATGCCCTCCCAGCGGACGACAACATTGCAAATATCGAAAGCAACGAACAACGCGTCTTGACTCTTGACTTGCGTTTTCGGTGTTTTTGAGTCTCGCCAGTCTCTCCTTCAAGGCGAGACAGACGAAACAGGTAATTCGTTAGAACGACGTTGGCGCATCCAGGTGCCCTGAGATTCAAGATCGATCCTGCAGCATGGATTCCGAAAGCATGTGCCATGCATGCCAGGCATTGCAATACCCATTGCCATGGGTGGCGTATTTTTGTTCTTGAGTGCAACCGTTATGAATTAGGGTTCGGGACCATGGTTCCAGGCCTGGTTACAAGACATCAGCATGATGATGAACCTCGCAGAAGGATTCAAGCTTGAAAGTACTAGTGACTCCACTGTATGTAGTACGAGCCTGACCAGTAGACAGCAGACCAATCGAGAGATGTCTTTATTATGTAAATAATTGAATATTCTAAGTCGGTTCCTTCTTTTCAACTTCTAACTTCTAACGAATCATTACGGAACTTTGGACTACTTTGAAGGTGAGATTGGCAACATGCAACTTGAAGCGACATGGCACACAGGCAATGCGAGTAGCCTATTCGAGTGAGTTTTGTGTCATTTACACCTTTTGATCAATCTGTTAATACTTGCGGCCCATGGCCCCATGCTAATTTGTCTATCAACCGCCCCGAACCCTAGTTCATAATTATGCTGTACTAGGCAGACCTTAGACAAACGAAGATAGTCGTTCCTTCTTTACTAAGGCTGCATAACTACTACGCCAACCATTGCAATGCGCTTCTGGAGACTTCTGGCATGCATTAAACATGCTGAATCCATGCTGCGGGATCGATCTTTGAATCTGACGCCTGGGCACTGGACACACCACGTTCTAACGATTCAGGAAATAATTCAAGGCGAGACTGGCGAGACTCAAAAATACCGAAAACGCAAGTCAAGACGCGCTTTTCGTTGTTTTCGATCTTTGCAATGTCGTCTTCTGCTGGGAGAGCATCACCCACTGAATCTGTATGTCGTGTCTGACTTTTCCGACTCAGCATGAAGTTAACTTGAAGTTAGTATCACACTGCCTCAGGTCACAGTGCAGTTGGCGCCGACTATGATCAAGTCGAAGATGCTCCGTGCAATGTTGTCATTTTTGGAGAAACGGGCGCAGGTAAAAGTTCCTTGGCCAACTTGATCACTGGGACGCAAACAGCGCCGACATCCTGCGACGCCATGGGATGTACAACTGAAACCACCGTGTACGAGTGTGACATTGTGGGTCAGAATAAGATCTTAAAGCTAAAGCTTTTCGATACGGCCGGTCAGTGCAGTTTGCCACTCTTGGGGGCGTTACTGAACTATATTACAGGTCTTGGTGAGGGGTCTCGTGGAAAAGTCCCCGATAAGAAAGCTCGGAACGATTTGGAGAAGCTCCTTGGGAGGCTTATGAAGGCAGATGGCATTCATCTCCTCATCTACTGTGTGCAGGGCACAAGAGAGGGCAAGGAGCTTCAACGCAACTACAAGTTATTGCACTCCAAAGTGAAGAACGTTCCCATCGTCCTCGTCGTTACAGGTCTGGAAGGCCGAGAACCAGAAATGGAAGAGTGGTGGAGGAGTAATGAGACATCCATGTCAACCCTCGGGATGACCTTTGCTGGCCACGCATGCATTACCACAGTGGCCATCGAAAGCAACGATGCAGATCGGCTCAAGCAGCGCCGTAAACAGTCATACCACGCCATCTGCAACCTTATCGAGCAGTATCGCGTACAGAATGACACGGGGGTTCACGTGATAACTACTATTCCTCTCGCAAGGCACGTACTTAGCCGTCATATGCTCTTTGCGTCATATTTTGCTGAACATTGATCGTCAGGAAGAACAAAAATATTGTACTCTTTGGGGAGGCGGGAGCAGGCAAAAGCTCAATCGTCAACCTCATGGCAGGAAAAGAGATAGCGCTCACATCTCCTGGGATGCTACGCTGTACGCTACACTGGCAGGACTACACCATCGACTTCGATGGAGAGTCTTATAAGGTGTTCGATACCATGGGACTCGAGGACTCGGGACTTGAAATGAAAGAATACCTCGAGGCAGTCCGAAACGCCTATAGGCTCATCAAGGCGTTGGAGGCAGAAGGCGGTGTTCATCTGCTTCTGTTCTGCATTCGCGCCGGCAGACTCACTGCTGCGCTTCAAAGCAATTACCAATTCTTCCACGAATTCCTCTGCGAGAAGAAGGTTCGCACTGTTCTTGCGATCACGAACCTTGAGAGAGAGCAGAGGATGGAGGACTGGTGGGAGCGAGAATATGAAATCTTCGACCGATGCCAGATCCACCTCGCTGGTCATGCATGCATCACCGCTGCAAATGGACTGGATGGCAGACACCAGCACCATTATGAAGAATCGCGTCTTGCGATCCGCAAACTTGTCCAGGATAATGTTGCTGACGGGCAGAACCAACCATGGACAGGGGGGAATACTCTGTTCGTGTCGTTGATGCGTAAGCTGAAGAAGCTAATTGTAAAGTATCCGCGTATGAGAAGGATGAACCTTGCCCGTCACCTCAGGAAGCATTGCGGTATGTCTCGGGAAATCGCAAAAGAGTTGGCTGATATGGTCCAGCAAGACGTGGTAAAAGTGACTACATGACTTGCGCCTTCTGCTTCTATATTATCCTTGTCGGATACGTTGCGTGTATGACTAGGCAATCGATTATTCAATCTCAGTCTTCGGGCGCGTATTGTAACGGTTGCGCTCCCTAGGCTAGACTGGTGAAATCGACCGAAACGTTCCACCCGAGTTCGGGTCCGGACATCAAACGTCAAATTTGGTCTGTCTTACATGTGTTGCTCCGCAATTGCCGCAAGGTCATGAGGCCTGAGGACATAATAAGGTTTTACGGGAATGTGATGTGGCTGTGTCGTGATCTCAGGCTGCGGGGGCGGACGCCGATTTAGTTGAACGTTTCTTGTTTTATTGTTTATTGATCTTTTATTTCTTTTGTATTCTTGAATGGTGCAAGTGACTGCACCAACGTTCCCGCCCACTCTCGCCGATCTAAGCAGAAATGCATCTGTCATCTCATCATCCTCCGAAACTGACGTCGACTCAACCATCCCGTCCGAAGTACTCAAGACTCCCCGTCAAAGACCAGCCCGCACCTTTTCCTCGCCGCGCTCGCAAAGCCCGCAATCCCCAACTGCTCCTCCCGCCCGACCTCCTAATTATCTTGCTCGTGAACTCGGAGTGTCTAGTCATGCACTACCAGAACCCGCACAAGCGCAACAGCAGACCAAGGAGAGGAGCAAGAGTAGGAAGAGATCACGAGAGGCTAGCAGGGCCAGGAGTGCAAATAGTCGATTGGGAGCGCAAGAATTTTCTTTTGGAGACACACTTGGAGAAGGATCTTACTCCACCGTGTGTGCATCGCTTATAACCCACCACACCTACTCATACCATGCCAGGTGATGCGTGCAAAGTACATTCGAACAGGACAGGAATATGCTATCAAGATCCTCGACAAGAACCATCTTATTCGAAAGGACAAGATGCTTGTTGCCATTTCAGAGAAAAACGTTCTCGTCAAACTGGGTGCCGGTCACCCCGGAATTATTCATCTGCACTGGACGTTCCAGGACGAGTGGAGCCTATGTCAGTACCACGTTTCTCTCTATGTGCTGTGGATGTGCATCCGATCCTGTTCCTTGGCTGGCTATTCCTCTTTGGCATCTAGTGCTTCACACTGCCGCGCCTGCCCTTGTGATCGGATGCATAGGTCACGCATATATGCGCTTTCTCCCATGAACGCCCGTCGTTAACTCACCCCTAGTCTTCGTCCTTGACTTGGCACCCAATGGGGAAATGCAATCCCGCATATCACGGCTTGGCTCCTTAAGCCTTGCCTGTTCGAGATATTACACAGCACAGATCGTTGACGCACTAGAGTACATGCATGGGAAAGACGTCATACATAGGTGCGTAACTCCATCATCTTTGCCTGGACGCTATCCCCATTGCGCCCGCAAAACGATACAAGTTCTAGGTTGCTGACATCACTGCAGAGACCTTAAACCCGAGAACCTCCTTCTAGATGGCGAGTTTCGAGTAAAGATTACTGATTTTGGTACCGGAAAGATATTAGAGAGCGGAGGTAAGCTAATTCTTGGCGTATATGCGCGCTTCTCACAAGTCCCGAAGCGGAGAGAGCCAACACATTTGTGGGCACTGCGCAATATGTCGCGCCAGAGCTGCTAGAGAACAACGAGACCAGCAAGAGGTGCGCTTATCCACTAATTTATCCAAATCTTCCTTCGTTCCTCGAGAGTTACATTGCATTCGTACTTCCCCTTCCCTACTGCTCCTCATTCCTGGCATCAGGAACATATACCATATATCTCCGCTGTCTCGCCTACCTCAAACGTATCTCATCAAGACACTGATACTTCTCGCAGCTCGGATCTGTGGGCCCTCGGCTGTATCATCTATCAAATGATCTCCGGCCGCTTTGCATTCCAAGGCCTCAGCGAATACCTCACCTGGCAAAAGATCAAGTCTCTCAACTACACTTTCCCTGATGAGTTCGACGAAGATGCCAAGGACCTCATACGGCGTCTCTTCGTACGCGATCCGACGCAGCGTCTCGGCGCCGGCGGTCCAGGCTCTACCCACTCATACGCAGCTCTCCGGGCACACCCATTTTTCGCGTCTGTGTCGTGGGATACGCTGTGGACGGACCCTGCGCCACTACTGGAGGCAGGATTGGTGAAGAAGGAGCTGCCTATTGCCGATGACGTGGAAGGGGGGCGATGGGATGACGTGGGAGAGATGTGGGATCGACTGGTGGGTGGAAATGTTGACGCGGGTTGGAGTGCGAGCGGTGATGGCCGTGAGGCAAGTGGGGATGGTATGGGGTGGGTGGAGGATGGTGAGGGGACGAAGTTAGATTCATTTAAGACGCGGCATGCTGGTGGTAGGTACTCGGAAGAGGGCCCGATGGGAGAGGTTCCGGATTATCTTGTGTGGCAATCAAGGGCTGAGTGGAGGGGGATGCCAGGGCTGGAAGAAGATATCGAGGAGACACAGACAGTCGTTGGCGAGCACGACTCTGGTTTGCCAGAAGTACAGACCCCTCCGCTACCACCACTGGCCGAAACGGAACCTCAGCTACCATCGGAAGTCTCTCCTGTTCCTGCTGTGATTGTCCCTGCAGCCATATCCTTACAAATCCCCGGTCCAAACGGAACAGGCTCTGGCTCCAGCTCCTCGGACGGCAGTCCTGTCGGTAGGGTAACAGCAGATCTCAGTGTCAAGATGAGGATTGGCTCAGATGTCGAGGCGAAGCTGAAACCAAGCCTATCACGCGGACGCAACCGTGCACAGACTCCGGTACAAGGCAACGGGCCATGTTCAAATGCAGATTGGTACGCTACTGCTATGCTTCAGCTATTGAAACGATCAAACTAATTTCTTTCCTTCTCCATAGGTCATGCCTTCTCCTACCGTCCGAGTCTGTCCTCTTCCATACGCGCGTCGAGGCTCGGTCACCGAAGCGTCGAGGCAGCAGATTACGTCTCCCGATTAGCACGAGCCTTACGAAGACGAAGACACGGCAGCTTGTGCTCACTACCATGCGACTGTTATGCGTGAAGCAGAAGGAGGGTGGCCAACTGAGCTTGAAGAGTGAGGTCGGCTTGGGCGCGGGAGACAAGGGCAAGGAGCGCGAGAAGCCAAGGGAAGGGAAGGAGAAGGAGCGGGACGCAGCCAAGGACGGGAAAGATGTGATTGAATGTGCGGAACCGAAAGGCGAACGAGAGTTTGTTATTTTGACTGTCAGTCCCTTCACTACTGCTCTTTGTGTTTTTACACCACTGATCCTCGTGCATTCCATGCAGTCTACGAGATCACAGACTTATGCCGCAGAGACGAGAGCTGTGTCTGCGTTGTGGGTGGAGAAGATCAATGCGGCTCTCGCACGGGGAAGTACACATCCCCAGACACGAACTCAGGCATGACGAAACAACACGCCGTGAGCGAGACGAGATGATATCCAAATGTAATATGCTTCGTTTTCACTATTCTTTCGGCACCATCTGCAAGCTTGACCTTCCGACCTGGGCAAATTCACGCACTCGGGACAACGAATGTATTCCGTATTAATATTGATATGCGCAAACCTGTACAGATGTAGTTTAGTAACTTTTTTATTTTGGGATCTGGCTCTGGTTATCTGGCTTGGATACGGCATTGATATTATGGTTCCTGGTCGTGGTCTTGTCTACTATATCATCGTTATGTATGACTTGTAGGCTACGAACGAGGAGGCTGATATTCAATATATGTGGTTTATGGATATACAGTGGAGGCAAGCAGGCTTAGATCAGATCTAACGACTGTCTCCCTTCTATCGGGTCTACGTGCGGGAAACTCAGCCGGTTTGATTACCAGAGTGACAATCTTATATGAGAGGCTTCATCTATGCGCTCATGGGCGGCGTGCAATAACTATAACAAGTGACTCTATGCCCATCAGGGAATTAATTACAAGATCACAGTTATGAATCGATAAATCCTCCAAATTCCATCCTGTATAGATTTGCTGGTATGATATATCTTAAACTATACATATCACACGACGGCCGCTTCGACGAATGAAAGTGCAATCGCCATCTAACCAGGGGGAAGCAGACTGGCGTCTACAGGGCCAGTTTCGTCAGCCACATCGTCAAAATCGTCGGAGGAACGCGTGATGGGTGTCCGTGGCATTGCCATAAGACCTGCAGACAGTTAACTTCACTTGCACGGGCAGACATGATGGCAAGACTCACCAGTCCGAGCTGACTCCAAAATTCCGAATGGTTTGAGCAAGCTCACAAAGGCGATGACACGGTTTGTTTTTGCTGTGAGCTCGACAATGACGCTGTTCTCGCTCACATCAACGATCTTTGCTCCAAATTGGTCAGCTAAGACGGAGATAGAGTGAAGGTGCTCGTGTTTGAGACGGAGAGCCTCGGAGGGCGTCAATGGGGGTGGAGTTTCTGTATGAGAGTTGGGGTGAGCACCACGTTCGAAATTTTGAGCGAGCGTAGTCTCTTTCTCAAGTTTGGTCTCGTGGTGAGGTGGGTGTGGACCCCGTCTCGCTTCATGGGATGGTCCACCCACAAGTTGATCCTCCAAATACTCGGGACCAAGAATGGACACTTTCACCAGGAGCAACTCACGCGTGATGACACGCGTATCTGTATAGTCGAGAACGGCCCATACAGGCACCTATTCCGCATTGAGAAAGGAGAAAGGAAGTGCGTTACAAGACAACTCACGAGGTCCTCTAGTTGTCTCCTTGCCTGCTCCACAACTCCATCCTGTCCACTAATGACGATGGACATCCGACTTAGGTCCCGAATTTCAGTGCGGCACACCACCAGAGAGTCGATGTTAAAACCGCGTCCAGCGAGGATGCCAGATACGCGGGATAAAACACCAGGTTCGTTTTGCACGAGGCAGTTAAGGATATGTCTATGTTGGACACCATTAGCAAAGTCGCAAGACCTTGGTTTGTGAAATAAGACATACTTTTTAAAAGGCTGCAGACTCGGAGGAGGTGTGTTATATAGGATGTTCGTGACAGCCTCTTCTGCACTTCGAGATCTTGGAAGGTCCATAGCAGGAAGAGGTGGTGGACGTATCCGTTGTGCTTTTTTGTAGTCCAGTGCAGAGGTCGAGTCGTCGACGGATCGCGGTGGTTTTGGTGCATCTTCCGGGGCACGGAGGTGCGTCGAAGTTGCGAAAAGACGCGAATTTGCCGCGCGGGACGCGCAACGCGACCGAAGCGCAAACATTATTCCTTGAGACGAGAAGAACAATTTGCCAGCTGGCACTGACTCACTTCAGCAGAAGTTTCGCGGAGTTTAAAATAAATATGGAATAGAACCTTGGCTGCTCCCTATCCTCTGAGAACGTGTATTTAGCCACGCAAAACGCTGGGATATCCACTGCGACTTATGCGGAGCAGGCTCAACAAATAATAGAGCAACTAGCCACGAAGCAAGACAAGTGGATCAAGACTCCGCGTCTAGAACCCTGGACGCGTTCACGTCCAGGGTTCTAGACGCGATGCTGAGGCACGCTCGCGAAACCGGTGGTGAAAGCTCCGAGCGTTATACCGCCTGTGCTATTTGCACATGTCCGGAGATCCACGAGCAAGTCGACCTCGCGAGGACTTGGTTCATGTATCTGCTATGGCCATGTAAGTTAGAACTTAGAGGCTAATGTCTGCCATGGATACCGATGCGATTTCCCCCTTGGTAGTCGCAGCCGGATCTCACCAGCCATCAGACTCGATCTCTGGTCAAGCCACGCCGACTATTGACGACACCTATGGCAGCCTTGTAAGTGCCAATCCAGAACAACATAACGTATTTAGGAGCGATGTACGTCCTACTGGCAGAAAAGTGGCTTTGGGCGTCAACTCCGACAGGTTAATCGACGAGACGGTTATAGGTGCGTTGTGACCGGTATGTGGGATGGAGAACATAGGCCCGTCGGTGGCAATCAGGGTTGGGTAACTTTGATAGGAGCACACATCCTGAAACGGGCCGTCGGTGTTGTCAACGAGGACTGGGTACGGATTTCTCTGCCAGGTCACCATTAATCCTGACCCTCAAGTTGGACTACACAGGCACATACTGCGACTGCAACGTGGACCATCATTCGACATTACAATGTCCGAAGATACTATTTCAAAATATGGAAAGGCTTGTAGACGACTCTTCCAACGGCATAATGCTCGAACCCTCTGTCCACACTGTTTTTAATAAGCTGAAAGTATACCTCGAACGGATGGAGGTGAGCCTGTAGGTTTTCGTCCTCGCAATGCCTCATATCTATCGGCGCTCCAGCAAGAAAATGAGTACGTAGTCAAGGAGGTTGACGGCGAGCCGTGGATACACCCTCGCGAGCTCCTCGGTAGAACCATGACCTTCCAGAATCACGCTGCCCCTACACGAGACTTGTCATTACCCAATCCTCATTTCATCGCCATACACGCAGGCATTGCCCGAATTTTGCATATGAGCGGCGCAGCCGAGGTATTCGCACAGATCTTGGACAAATATGATGAGGCAGCAGGAGGCAATGCCGGAGTTCTGAAAAGCAAAGGAAATCCGGTGCATCAACTGTCTTCAATGATGTTTACCCTATCTATAGGTGCCTCGTTGATCTCGCGCCTCGCAATTACATGGAGTTCGCTGCAGAGATATTATCTGTAATGTTGTCGGCGTAAGTTTGAAAGTGACATATAAATTGCACGTGTCTGACGTGACCTCGCCATCCTCACGTGATCTTGTCAGCTTTTGAAATGACTGATGAGCCTTTGTTAGGCTAGTATTCTTACGTTTGACAGCGTTCGACGCGCTCACGACGAACTAAAACTGTACACATACTAGTACCAAGCTGAGAAGGAACATGGTCAAGACAGAGTTCCTGTCTCTTGGTGAAGAACTCCGGTGTTTCATTCTGACCTTTCTTCCTTACCGAGATCTTCTTCGTGCTACCTCTGTGAGCTACAATCTTTCGATTGATTGATCTCAATATTCTAGTCGGACTGGCTTAGACAGTCGTTTATACTCAAGGTTGTCTTGCAGGTATGCAAGGCACTTTTCCGGACGTACATGTCCTCCTCCGAGCTCCAGTATATTGTTGAACTCGGTGGCCAACAACTCCTCCCCGTCACGGTTTCCAATGCGTATTCTGACAACCACACTCCTATGTATAAGCGCCTACAACTGCTGAAGGACAATGCCCACGCGTGGTTCAGGTTTGACCACTCTTCGATCGGAACAGTCCCTGTGCCACACCAAATCAATCATGCAGACCAGCTCACCTTCGCCAATGGCCACCTTTGCCTCTGGGACAGACATACAGACTTTGCCATGATTTTACCACTATTACCAAAGCCTTCACAACAAAAAATCGAGCGTCGTTGGTCCCCACTGTCGCATTCGGTTCCCGACAGGGACATAATCAACGTGCATATGGACCCAGCACAAAGCCTGATTGCCATCTTGTATGCCAGAAGTGATGGTTTTTGGTCTGATGACGAGCGATTCCGTATTAACCTTGGAGCCCTTGATCGAGACGGCGTACACCCGAAAGCTGCTGGACGGACACTATTTCTGTCGGGACTGTCCAGATACGCGGACACCAGCTTTGGAATAGGGATTATGAGTCTCAGCGGTTGGGAAAGATATATTGCGCTCCGGGTCTACCTTCTGGTTGATTCAGGCAACTCGACATTCAGTCTCGTATGGTCCTTGCAAATTTGGGACTGGCAACACTCATCAACATCCAATGTAAGCATTGGTTGGACATTGTTGAGAGACTTGACGCTTGACACTCGATTCAGTGCATCCTTACTGACACATTATACACATCAAACAACCAACACGACATCGACAACGACGACGACCCAATCATCCCTTGTTTCCTCGGAAACGATAGATTGATCGTTGCCAATGAGAAATTGCACTTGAAGTTGAAGCTCTATTCGATCGAGGATATGTCCCAGGCGCCGCAATTGCTAGCATGCTTCTCGTTGCCTGCATTAGTGCTGAGCATAAAGCGCCTTGATTCGATGGTTGATATCACAGATAGCTTGCGACCGCCCATACAAGCCCAACAAACCATGTGGACCTCAGACCCTACAAATCGACTACTATCCATCGTTACAGGGTACAATATCCTCTTCGTCGTTTCCACCAGCATTTTCTTCGATTCGGACTCCTTTGCAGAAACAATACCATGGGAATCTTGGGGCCCTTTAAATACTCGTATTTTCCGGTACGGCCGTGACTTTAAAGTTATTGGCAGTCGACTTTTGCAGGTATTGCCGGCAGTTGATGCCATCACAGACACGATGGAGTACAGATTACATATGATGGACTTCAGTCCATTAGCTGTTAAACGCCGGCAGGGTCTAGGACGAGTGGTGACAGAGCCATCTACTATTGAAATCCCAAAATATGACTGGCAATTGGAAGAAATTATCCCCGGAGCAGTGAAGTTGACAACATCCCTACCTTACGTCGAGGTCGTGTCAGACAGAAAGTTCGGTGAACACGGGGTAAAGCGGGTATGGGTTGACAGTGACAGAATCTATCTATGTCAGGCGGCGGATCCGAACGGCGTAAGGATATCTCCATTTTCCAAGCAAGTCTCACATACTGATTGCTATACAGGATGATATAGAAAAGGTTGAGGTCGTTGAAACTCGTGGGTCTCTGGACGAGCAAACTTAGTTTGAAGCGCGGAGTCACACAATGTCACAACAAAGGTCACGTCATGTGATGTAGATGAGTTTGCATGAGGTCTATCTCATTATAATTATTGGAATACGTTGTCCGAGATTCCGAGAACGTCAATCACCTTAGCTGCAACCTGCAATGGCCCGTCCGCCTCCCAGCGATCCTGTTTCAAGCGATGACGATGCTCCGGAAGCAGTTTCTCATTCTATATCCAAAAGCAATGCCAAGCGGGCGGAGAAAAACCTTCGTGACTTTGAGGCGGAAGAAAACGCGCGGAAGAAAGCACACAATAGGGAAAGAGATAGGAAATTGAAGGAGCGGGCGATTGTTACGCGTATGGGAAAGCTTTCAGAAAATACAGTGCGGAAGGGAAAGCGGAAAGCTTCAAGAGAATCTATTGTCGAAAGTGATGAGTCCTCCGCTAAAGAGGATGAGACTCCTGAGGACAACACGTTGGAAATGCGGATGCGTCGTGCAATGGAGGATGCTGCTGGCGAAATGGATAACGGAGATGACGAGGGCGGCGATCGCGATCTAGAAAATCTAACAGACGAAGAAATGGATGGAGAATCAGGTGACAGTGGCATAGACGAAGAGATGGCAGAATTCGATGCCGAAGGCAGACTAGAAGAGGATGAGGAGGTGACGGATGGCAGTGAGGACGAATCAGCAGACGAAGACCAGCCAAAGATCTTGCCTCCTTTAACGAAGTCGTCGGCCAAGGCGCAATATCTGGAAGATGGGCTTTTTGCGTCTGCATTTGCTTCGCAAAGTGCACATGCAATAGCAGATACAACTGCAACAAGGCCACTACAAAAAGTACAAACATCGAGAAAACGGCAGCGACGGCCACTCGCGCGCGCCAAAGACCTTCTTGTCGGGTACACAATTCAGTTGCTTCGTTGTGACCTTCCTGACCAATCCGCCACAGGACTCGTACTATCCGTACCCTATCCAGTCCACTTGGATCCAAGGTTCATTCAACAGCTCAAACGATCCCATCACAAAAAATACGCAAGTTTATTGATCGAAGTCTTGCTGTTAAAGGTCGGCTGGGCTCTGCCAAAGCAAAAGCGCGAGGATGGGAGAGGCGGCCAGGTGAGTTGTGGTCTAGTGCTCCTTTCACTCTTGCAAATCAAAATACAGTGAATGTCGGCGTAATGAAGTGGACTGGAGCACCTTCTGGTTTTGTTCGCGACAGGTAATAACGCACCAGTGGTGTGCTCATTATCAGGATTTAGTTTCAGGGTCCTACCCTGCCGCTTCTTAGATTTGGTTTGATTTTTGTGTAGGATCCATGTGCGTACCATGAAACTTACGGAGTCACGAGCGACTGGCAGTACTAGTAGCTTATTTTACTTGCCTCGACACCTTTGATAGGGACGAACAAACTGTTTTCCCGGAGCGAGCAACTTTATGCAATTGTTTGCACAACATGAAATCTCTAATGAACCGGGCGAGGTGAATTAATCTACATATACGAAAGCTCAAATATGCTACAAGCTACGTGGTATAAAGTTGAGAAGCTTTAATTAGTATGCAAGAGAATCTAAGTTTAGATGAAGCATTACACAAATGAAATTGAGACGTATGATCAATAACCCGGAGAAAATACATCACGGTTTTCCAGGACAAATTTTTTCGTGTTTCATCTTTCCGTCTTTCCGCGTAAGGCTTTTGCCACAGTACGAGCATTGGAAACGCGTCTTGACGTGAAGCGTGATGATGTGACGAGGAATGCTTGCCGCTTGCATCTGACTGCTGCATCCGGGCCACAGACAATTAATGACTTCAAGGCGCTTTGCACGCAGCGCGTGGCCGCTGCGCAGGTGTGTCGTGATGGAGGCTTCATTGCAGGGAATCAATGCATCGCAGCGTGTTCCATCGCTGGACGGCAGCGGGCAACGGTATATTTCGTCGGACGCCTTATCTTCATCATGAAGATCTCGACTATCAACAGAAAGGGGGACGTGCGTTTGTAGGGACACTGATGCAGGTGGTGAGGTCAGGACGAACGACGTGCACGGTAAAGGCCAGTGAGCATCAACTGGGGTTGTCGTCCACTCGCTTTGAGTAGATTCATGCGCGAGGTCTCCCATTGTAGGTATATCGGAGGCGGGGTATTCACGGCATGCGTGCATAAGAAAACTGTACTGCTCGTGATCGGATGCTAAAGGCGAGTTGCAGGGGAAGCCCCCCGAGGACTGGTCCGACAAGGTCTCCCAAGCCCTGACGTCGATCAGGGGTGACCCACTGAAATCTTCCTGCGAACCTCCATGACAGTGCGCCATATTCCTGGAATACACATGAGCATGAAGGTCATTCACTCGCGAGTAACACAAACATGGGCGGAGAATAATAGAAGCCTCGATGGATTTGGTGTTCGTCTGTGAACAGCCCATCATAAAAGCTGGATACAGCATGAGTGCTACTCATTCGCAGAAATGACAGTCTTCTCACCTAACGTCAACGTCTGGATCACTCTGCTCCCAGAGGGATGAAGATGAAGACCGCGGAAATTGAGGCAATGTAGCCATATCTGAGACAAAGGCAGTGGAGGCTTCCTGAATATGACGATTTTTGGAAATTGAACATGTCTTTATACCGCTGAAGGCCACCGATTGGCGACCTCTTCCTGACGAAACCGAGTTAGATAATGTGGTAGTTACTCTAAAACGTTCTGCGAAGCCAATGCTGGTGCCGTACAGCGCTAGAGGGGCCAATAAGAACGGCTACCAGTCGCCCAGGTGTGTGGTGATTAGTCGCGAGCAATACAGATGCGGTACATATGTATACGCGTAAGCCACCAGAAGAACGTCGGGCTAGATGTCCGTAGCGAAGAATCAGTTCGTAACTGGGAGGAAAGGGACGCCATACTAACTGCGGACAGGTGGGAATGTATTCCGGCACCCCCAAGTGAAGGAACATGGATTGCTTCTCGCTTCTTGACCTTTAAGTTTCGTTCGATATGATATTCAGGGAGGATGATGAACTAGGATAACACGTGCCAACTCATCCCTGCAAACGGCATGCAAGTTGATACCGGCGGCCCCGATATTTATTGTTGACACCAGACGCCCATTAAAATTCTTCTTCAACTTCCAACAACGTAAAGTCGGGTATCATGTCGGGACACTGCATGCGCATGGCACGCCGCAGGTGACCAAGTCCATTTTCAAATCTAAGGTCCGAGTGTACGAAGATGTAGACTGTGCACCGAGGAACACGGTGAGTGTACAACTGTTACGATAACTTGACGATAGCGGCGACGCCCTTCCCGTTTATTTTGATCGTGAGTATATGTGCACATTTCGTGTGAGCAGGTTGCAATTGAAGGAGATCAAATACTCACACCCACTGGCTCCGAGTTGCCTCTGCGGTCTTGTCGCCGCTCGTTGGAACTTGGCACGTACGAAAGTGGTCACGAAATGAAATGCCTGCGAGACAAAAAGATCTGCGGGCACATATATAAGTGGACGGCGGTCTTGTACTTCGGCTCTCTGTAGTTGATAAGCTCCTACAGTGCAAAAAGTCTAGGCGTGTGCAAAGACAAGATTCAACTGGGAGACTTCATGGTACCGGATCAAATGTCAGTGCGCCGACGATCTTTGGCATCGACATCGCATGCGACATGGTAACCGCCGGCAGTAAGGCCCCAAATCTGAAAGCCAAGATACTCAGAAAGCTACTTAGGCTCCAGAGTACTTTTCAGGGATAGTGCAAGAAGCGTGCCGTTTTCTGACCACAGTCGAGTCCTTCCTACCAATCCAGGGCCTTGCTGTGGGCATCGAAACACCTCCTTAACAGGTTCCAGGGAAGACAATGGGTGAGAAGCTGACTAACTCAAAAGCCAAACAGAAATGCTATCAGACAGTGCCGTAGGCAGCAAAGACCTCCGTATCCATAGAAAATATTTTTGTAGACGCTGGGCTCCAGAGCGGAGGAAGACTCATATCGCGGAGGATTGCGGTCGCTACAAAACATATGAATGTTGATCGCAACGAACCATGCTAGCTCGGACTCGGAGACGGTGAACGTAAGTTAATCTTGAACCTTCTCAAACCACGCAGCATGCGTTGCCACGTGAGCTGAGATCCACATTACGGTACTCCGAGATCGATCATGATCGAGTCATCAGTGGTCCGAGTCAGTCATTGATTGTACAGCTCGTAGAAGTGCCTGGTCAGCGTAACAGGTTGCCACATTCGAGACGGATCCCTGGAGAGCGACAACAATTATCTTCTGTGAGGAAGGGAGACATTACGGACAGTCCATGGTTGACTATCCGTAATAGGCTGGAAAATGGGGAGTACATAGAACAAACGAGATCCCTGAGTAGATGTGTTAAGAGACCGTGAATAAACTTACGAAAGACCACGGGACTTGGAGTTCCCTCAGGCTGGATCTGGGGCTCATCAGTGCTGCGCAACGCCACAGCTGCAGGTGCACGTATCTACAAGGGATACCCACTCACCTCAACTACTTAACGTCTTATAGACAAGGCGCAACTACTCTCCCCATTCTCGAGCAGCAAATTCTTAGTGCAATTGTTTTCCACCTGCGGGTACTTCTGTAGCAACTCAACTGTGACCAGGGATTAATTTAGAACGCAAAGTACTGGCTCTGCGGCATGTGTGGTAGTTGCCCCTACGAAGAAAGGAACAGTATGCAAAAACCATGAGTAGGGATTATTAGACGCCTATCGATAATACACATCACATCAGTTCAAGTGGTCGTACCAATCTAAAACGACCCACCACCACCAACGCCGTCTACCCAACCAAAGCCCTAACCCTCTGCTTAACCTCCTCCGTCCGCCCACTACCCCTCCCCTTCGACCTCCCAAACACTACCACCTTACCCGCCTCGCCCGCCCGCCCAGCGCGACCAGCACGGTGCAAGAAATCAATCATATTCCTAGGCTCATCGACAATAAACACGTGCTTGATCATCGGTGAAAAGTCAAGCCCGCGGGAAAGAAGTGACGTAGTGACAAGCACATGCGGAGTCTGTGCTGGATCAGACAGACCCGGACCAGACGGTGCAGGTCCACTAGTCTTGAGGAACCCGTCGAGATGGTGGTTTGAGCCTCTCTTGCGCGCATCTGCTCCACCGGTGAGCGCAACGCATTTGATGCCTCGCCCGTCGAGGAAGGCAGCGAGTTGCTCGACCTTGCTGCGCTTGTTGCAGAAGACAAGGACCTTGGAGAGCTTAACAGGCCCAGGACCTGTTGCGCTTTTTGCATGCACGATGGCGTCTTCGGCCCATACGCGACGGATGCGGCGCTCGATGTCCGCGCTCTTGTTCCCGCCAGTCCATGAGGTGTGTTCTGTACGAAGGGTCTGGGGGAGGTGATGCAGCCGCGGAGACGCAAGGCGAGTGAGGGAAGGATGGTAGTTTGAAAGATACGTAGAAAGAGATGTGGGAATTGTAGCGCTGGTGAGAAGGAAGTTGAAGGGGTAGGAGATTTGCTGCGCAGATGTGGGTGTCGCATCTGAATCCGGAGTTGACGATATGGCTGAGAAAGGGATCACCGGGACAGGCTGCCCGCGTGCTGCTGCAATATCCGCAAGAAGCATGCGAGTGGATTCCTGGAAGTCCGGATCTGCATACTGTTAGCAAACAGATGTATAGGTTCAGTCGAATACGCACCGAACAGAACGTCCGCCTCGTCTACAACAACCCACTGCACGTTCTCCAGGCCCATCTCGGGTTCATCGACCCAGAATTCTCGTGGCGGTTCTTTGTTAGCCCCGTCTTCTTCCTTTACATCTTCGTGTTCTTCGGCTTTTGCTTTCCCTATCCTCATTGCTCGCTCTCGCGCCCGCTCCTCCCAATTCCACCCTCTTCCACGCTCCATCTCAAGAACTTTCATTGGCGTGCCCACCAGTAGATCTACCGGTCTTGACCCACGGGGAGATTTCGAGATGACGAACTCAGCGTCGCTCGGAGCGCCAGCTTCCTCGAATTTTTCTTTCATCTTCGAGGCGGTTCCACTAGACTTGGCCGTACTAGGCGTATTGGCCTTGCTGGCGCACATGACACGTAACTTGATGACATGCGACAAGCTCTTCGCGAAGCTTGCAAGTTGGCGAGTGAGTTCATGCGTGGGCGCAAGTACTAGCGCACGTGGGTTGAGAGGCTTGCGAGATGAAGCAACAGTGTTGAAATGTTCGTGCTCCGTGCGCTTGAGATCTTGAAGCACGGGGAGGAGATATGCTATTGACTTTCCTGATCCTGTCTCGCTGGCAAGAAGGAACTCCTTGTACTTCTCTCCCTCTGCGGGTTCCTTGAACAGATGCTTTATCGACGATGCTTGAATGGCTGTTGGGCTAGCTTCCTTTCCTAGTGTCTCCTGTAAACTTTGCAGTAACCCGGGCATCAAGGGTGGGGAAGAGAACCGAGTGGGAAGGTCTTTACTTGAGGAAGCAGCCGGTGCAGACAGATCAAATTCCTCCTCCAGGGCATTGACTTGAGACGTCGGCGGTTGACGTGCTACAGCCTTGCGCTTGTCTACGCGCTCGGAGTGGGCTTTGATAGCCCAGTGCTTGAGATGGGTCTCAGCATCCGTGTCGTCAATTGGTGCCCGGGTTTTTGCGTCAGGTCTTGATTCCGAAGCTGTCTTCCGCCTAGGTAGGCTTCCTCGCGGCTGAGGCGCGAGGCCTTCGTGCGGGACAGCATCACGCTTAAATTTTGGACGTGTTGAGGCTATCTCGAGTTTCCCCAGTCGCTTGGCCTTCCCTGTGGGCTGGAGCGATCTCGCGAGGCGGGTGGACGCCATATGGAAGTGTGCAAGAGGAATCCGTTGAAAAATGATATATGGTCAGCTCACGTGGCACCGCCCGCTAAGTACCTTGTTTGTCATTTTTTTTATTCGCTCGCCCTTCCACAGGCCTCGATATATCGTCTTTCTCTCCTAGCCAGGCAAAATAATTTGAATCTGCGTTTGCTACTGCTATCAAGGCTAATAGCGCTCAGCGCTCAGTTCCGGGACTTGCCCACATCAAGTCGGGCAGCTGGACCATTGTCGATGTATGCGCTCAACATAGCAGCTGATCACTACAACATTTACTGGGAGACCGGCGTATGTTCTGCCGTCCCTGAGAGACCCTCGGAGGTGATACATCCAAATCCAACCTTAGCGTACTCCATGGCTAGCGACAAATTTGTGGTCCACTATGGAACAGATTCTCTCGCTTGCTTTCATTTGGCAGAAGCCCTTGCGCCAGCGGTCGGAAGCGCTCCAGAGGAATTTACCCTGAAAGACGTAGTTGATGTCTGCAAGACGCAGTTTTCCAGGTGGTGCACTTCAGTTTGCAAAGTCAACGTCCATGTTCTCCGAGCCCGCTCATCATACGTTGCTTTGTGGGTGACGCCCTCAGCTTGTACACAACGGAATCGGAAGAATACGACGAAGCCGCACTCGAAAAGACACTTTGCATTATCTGTGTATCCAGCCACTCGAGAGGTTCGCTGGGAGTGATATCCCGCACGTACCTGTTTCCTGTGAGGAGCATCCTCCGCTGCTGACATACTTTAATAGCGAAGCCTGGGTACGAGAGCACCGTGAGACAACTGATCGATCGAACGTCGAGGTGTCGGCCAAGAAGCAGCATTAGCCATGATGACACCTGTTGGCAGATCACTGCCATTGCCGGGGGAAAACCTGGCGGGCGGAATCTGTGGCGCAGAATTTTACAGATCAGAAAGGACCGGGGCATACGAGTCAAACAGTAGTACCGACCCTAGTCTTATAATCAGCATCCCGAGTGTGCAATATAATGGTCGTCTTCGGATGAAACATGCGGGCACGATGCCCCTAACATGCGCGAGGTGCTGTTGTTGAAACCGGGCGGGAAGTGGGAAGATCTCGCAAGTACCAGCGAACATCAAGGCAACGATGCAAGAACCATGTTAGACCGCCAAAGCAGACATTCAACCGAGTGATATCAATATCAATGCAGCATCACACGCATGTTGAGACGTATCAAAATCCAATCGCAAACACGCCATATGATTGAAAAATGCATGGCAGAAAAATGATGAGATGATGTGAGTCGTGGCAGGTCGTCAAAAGCAATCGCAGTGTCGTCAATAGCAAATGGTCATCAAAAACGCATGTCGAGGAAAGGAAAGAGCGAGAGATATAAGAAAAAGAAACATCAACGCAGACCTCATCCCATCTAGATAAAACTTTTCCTCTTCTTCTTCTCATCCTTCTTCGAAACTTCCTGCTGGCCCTCATCCACGCTCTCCCTTGCGCTTGCGCTAGCCGTAACAGGCGCACTCCCCCCCCTCCCCCACTTTCACTGCTCACCATACTCGTTTCTCGTCGTAACACCCCAGGAAGACTAGGCAGTTTGGGAGCTTTACCGCTCAGACTCATCTTTCTCGCAAATCGCTGGATATTTTGCGTCGTTATTCCTCTCCGTCCAGATCCAGGTTCAGGCGTGCCAGTACGCGGAGGCGTAGTGACACCCGCGTCGAACGTAACACTTGTGGTGGGTACATGCACAGGTACAGCAGACCGCTCGGGGTGGCTGTGAACAGAAGGCGTGTCGGAGGTGGAAGTCGGCGTAGGGAACGCAAGCGGTGCATCTGAATAAGACACGGGAAGTGCATCGTCTGAGACGGGGAATGCAACAGGTGCGTCTGCTTTGACTTCCAGGGACGCAGGAATGACTTGAGGAGAGTCGACGGCTACAGGGTCTTCTATCACTGCCATGCTGCGCGTTTCGGACTCGGTGATGTCGACGACGGGTGCATCGTCATCGACACCGACGCCGTTTCCTGGGGAAACTTTGGGATCCTCGGATTCGCCGATCTGGTCTGCCCACATGGATGCGAAGAGGCTGTTGAGTTCGAGGAGCTCTTCATGCGACCCCTGTTCGACGATACGTCCATCCTTGAGAACCGTGATCCTTTACAACCAATCAGTACCACGTCAGCAGAAAAATATCGCAAAGACACCCACAGATCAGCCCCCTTAATCGTACTCAACCGATGCGCAATACTCAAACAACTCCTTCCATCAAGAAGCTTCCCAAGCGCACCCTCCAAAACACCCCGTTCCGTCGCACTATCCAGCGCACTAGTCGTCTCATCCAAAAGCAGCACCCTCGGATTCTCCACCATAGTCCTCGCGATCGCAACCCATTGCTTCTCACCCCCACTCAACCTGACACCTCTCTCACCAACCTTCGTCTCGTACCCTTCGGGAAAACTCATGATCCGCTCGTGCATCTGTGCTGCTTGGGCGCAAATGATGATGGTGTTTTCTGGAGGTGGTGTGATGGAGGGTTGGCCATAGGCGATGTTGTACCCGATGGTGGCATTGAAGAGTACGGTCTTGAGGGACCATGCCGATGGCGCGACGCAGGCTTGAAAGCGTGACCGTTCGGATATCTTGTCCGTCGATGAGGATACGCCCTTCGCCTGGTTGGAGGTCGTAGAACCGATAGAGGAGACGGAGGATCGTGCTCTTTGCTACGCGACCTCCGCGGGGAACTTTGAAGGAGATGTTGTAGAGCGCAGTGGTTTGGTTGTCGTACGAGAAGGACACGTTTTCTATGGGGAGTTAGGATGGGTTGTGGAGAGAGAAGGGATGAATGCATACCGAACTCGACTTCGCCGTTTTCGACTACCAGTTCTTTCGCACCAGGCGCATCAACCACTTCGGTAGGCTCACCAAAGAGGTTAAGCAGTTTCTCCGTGTCGACGAGGCTTTGGTTGATCGCGCGGTATACACCACCCAGGTTCGACAGATGGAAGTACAACTGCGCGTAATAAGTGATGAACACCACGAAATCGCTGGTATTGCTCTGCCCCCTCGTGATCCGCAGCGCGACGATCAAGGACCTGATCAAGGACCCGACCAAGAGACCACATGTGATGATGAGGGTCTGCACGAGATTCAGAGGTTAAGAGAAACCGAGAGCGTGATCAGCGTCTGAGTCTGATGCTGTAATGAGGAAGCAACACTTACGAACAACCCTCCTCTCCAAAGTCTGATATTCTCCAATCGCATTAGTATACCTCTGCGCCTCATACTCCTCCCCACCGAAATACTTGACCATCTCGTAATTAAGTAGACGGTCTGTGTGAATCCCGCGGGTGACCTGTGCCCATAGAATTAGCACCACCATCTTCGAACAAAAAGAAGTAAGTACTTACCATATCACGTTCGTTCATCTGTCTCCCTCGTGCGATACCTCGTCAGCACCACACTGGCCCATTTGTAACTAGCCATCACGGCCCCGACACCAAACTCAACGCCGGCTCAAACTTGACCAAGAATACCACGAGCGCAACGATCACGTCGACGAGAGCAGGCGGCACCGTGAACCCAATCAATTCACCAACGCGGTTGACTGCACTCCCGCGATCGAGAATGCGAAGTAGTTCGCCAGTCTTGCGCTTAGTATGCCAGCTGAGAGAAAGAGCTAGGACGTGGTTGAATGACAGCATGGTCATGCTTCGGTCAGAGTATTGCATGAGTGGGATCCAGAGTGCATCACGGATGGCTGCCCCGGGGGTGTCGAAGGTGCTGATGAGCGCACCGAGGGTGAGAGGGAGCAAGGCATTGACGATACGTCCGAGAACGACTAGGAAACTATTATGTAATAAAAGTATTGGCTTGCAGGTACGTACTGCGATGAATGAGACACGCCCATGCACTGAGACTGAGGAGAACGAGGATGCACGACTGCAGCTGGAGGGGTGATGTGTTATTATTTATCGACGCCTTGACTCGGACGCTAGATACCTGGAGTCTCTGATTCCAAATCTCGACGCGCCAGCAAACCCCGCACACAATGCCAGTACCCAGAGCCCCCGTGTTAAACGCATTGCACGAGTTTTGCCTCCTGTGTCGATATTACGGATCCATCCATGCCTCGAGGCGATACCGTATACCAATCAGCAATGCTTCTCGGCGAACGGTCTGCAGCATGGCTACCTGGTTCCGGGCCGTCTTATAAACCCTGAATTCGAAAAGACCCCATCACGAAGTTACTCGCTTCACTTCCTGAAACCTGCCTGGGCCTCCAAAGTAACCCTACCCATGACGTGAATTGCGCCTGAAGAGTGAGCTTTCCCACATTGTGCCTCAACCCTTCATCGTCAGTATTTTGCAGCGATGCCCCTACTGACTTCACATCTCAAATTTCTGAGACGCTGAAGCTCGAATATCCATGTGCATCTGGATCCTTTGCCGTGGTTTATCGGCGTACCATCGAGACCAGCGAAGGCAAAATTGACATTTGTCTGATTAACCCGAGCTCATGAATCGTCCTCTAATATACACCATGAATGTGTTCAGGATCGATCCTGGGAGAGCTATAGAGAGAATTGAAAAAGTCGGTCATCTAACTGAATCGTGTCGACTCAAATCAAACTTCGCTGAATTGTTTATATAGGCAATGCGTCGGGAACTCATGGTGTGGCTTAGACTGAAACACGCGACTATCGTCCCGCTACACGTCGACTCAATCTCTGCATTTCCTGCTCTCGTTTCCCAATGGATGTCCTCTGGGACATTATATACCTACCTAGAGCGAGGTACGATGACCCTTTCCGCTAGAGTTCAATTGGTGAGTCCCTTCACAATAATTACATAGACTTCATCAAGTGCTCATTCATTTTATGCTACTACAAGGTCGTGGGCGTTGCTGGTGGCCTGGGTTACTGTCCGTCGACTCCTATCATGTCGTTTTTTTTTCTTTCTTAATGCCCATCCAGTCCACTCGCAGAATGTTGTCCACGGAGACCTTCATCCTGTATGTACGATCGTCTCTTTGTGAATGTGGCGCTCATTCGTGCTATGCCTCAGCCGAATGTGCTCATTGATGATTCAGGGAATCCACGTCTCACTGATTTTGGTCTCGCAACGGTCGTAGGTGACCCAGAGTTGCAGCTGTCCGCGATGACCGCGACTCGTAGCTTCGATTCTCGATGGCGTGCGCCTGAAATCATTGCAATCAACGGTGAACCTGAAAGACCGTCTTTCAAGAGTGATATCTATTCATTTGGTGGTGTCATGCTTTTTGTGCGATTTCTTTGTTTTCGGTAGTCTATGTTAACGTTTCTCATCTCAGATCGTCTCGGGGGATAAGCCATGGAAAGAGAAGAAGAACCCACTTCAAATCTGCATCGCGCTGTCGAATAAAGCCGTACATGCGCGTCCTGACAACATCCTTGACTATCATTGGGACTTGATTCAAAGCTGCTGATCTTGGGACCCAGAGGATCGCCCAGGGGCAGCGGAAGTTATTGCATGCATTGCAAGGGAAAATGATATTGTTTTAGAGAGAGTGGCGCCGGGAATAGCTCCATCATCAATCTCCTAGCGGGGAAGCACTCCGCCAAGATCTCCCCAGATGCTGAGCAGCATGCATTGCATTACGACGCATATCATGGCAACCCCAATAACATCAGTGATGGTCCAGAGCCTATGGGAGTTCTTAATCACTTCGATCAGTTTGGAACCAAAAACTCGCAGGTTGGGCAGTCCAAACATCTCATTCGGTCGTCAATACTGATGCATTCCACTTAGGAATCCGTTTTAGAACCGACACTACATGGCACTATCCGACAGGCACTTCCTAGAATGGATAGAGTGTACGTAGTTTTCAGATACTCTTCGTGCTGTATTTGCCAACATTGGTCGACTTTCGCAGCAGGATTTATCCAAGGTTCCGACTACTGATAATAGGGAATGTCTGTCCGTTCATCGTCTTCAAGTGTAGATGACTCAGGCACCCACTTTGTAGACTGGAGTTGGAAAGTCATCACTGATCTATGCGGCATTTAGAATAAATAAAGTGGTCAAGTAGATGGATTAGTATCGCATGGCGACAGATGTTGACGCTCGCCCACCCTTTACAGCATATTCTTACACATATACGAGGCAGAGCGGATATCGACACGGAGTTCATCGGGCCAGGAAATGAGCAAATTGTCCTCCACGATAGTGAAGGATTCGAAGGTCGCGACAGCAGCAGCTTTCAAATTGCAAAAGAGTTCATTCGCCGCCGACGCGAAATGCCCGGACCAAATACATGCGGTCTGGTATGTTTTTCTAGTTGCCACTGCCACACTGCCATGCTGACATTGTTTGAAGGCTCTGCCTCTCGATGCCTTATGCTGGACGTTTGCTTGAGAACGGAGTATAGGAGTTCCTAGAATGGAGGAGAGAAATACTAGGCAATAGTGCACATTGAATACGTCTCGTCTCTCGAAACTCACGTTCCAAGCTATAGTTCTGACAATTGTTGCCTTCACCATGTATGACTTGCTTCACAACACACTGGAATGGGAACCGGAGGGATGTGGTGAAGCTGCATTCGAAAAGCTTACAAGAGACACTTTGCGTGATCTATGTATCCGGCCACTCAAGGATGTAGCTGGGAGTGATATCCCGCATGCAACTGTTTCCAGTGAGGAGCATCCGTTTCTCCAGTCTCCGCTGCTGACATACCTTAATAGCGAAGAGTGAGTACGAGAGCACCGTGAGACAACTGATCGATCTCACAATAACGAACGTCGAAAATTTTGTTGGCCAAGAAGCAGCATTAGCCATGATGAGAGTTGTTGGCAGATCACTGCTGTCGCCGGGGCAAAACCTGGCAGTTGGCGGAATCTGTGGGGCAGAATTTTACAGACCAAAAGGGACCGCGGCATACGAGTCAAACAGTAGTACCGACCCTAGTCTTATAATCAGCATTTTGAGTGTGCAATATAAGGCCTTACAGGCGTCGGCGCTTCAGCATTCAGGCATTGCAAGGCTCACGGATGTAAAGTACTGTTATAACCATCCAATATTTAACCTTGTGACTCGCACATGTAGGATTACACGCGAAAGTGATCAATACAATTACACGGCCAAAATACAAGTCCTTCCAATGCATTCTAGTACTCGGCATAGTCACCATAATATTGATCCTCTTCGGTATCTGCGGCAGCACCCTCTCCGTCTTCAGCGCCAAGAATGGCATCATCCAGTTCATCCTCCGAGTCTTCAAGTTCATCCTCTTCTGAGCTGTCCGGGTCACTGTCCGATAACAACTGCTCCTCTAGGTCACCATAACCAAACTCACTGCGCTCGCCATCCAACGCTGAGCCGTCCCTGTCATCATCGGTCTCTTCATCTGATTCCTCGTCTCTATTAAACAACTCTGTGTTGGACTCGTAAGTGGCGCTTTGGAAACGTGACGTAGTACGTCGCGTTTACTCGCTTCCATCATTCAATTCATTCACCTTTCCAATTGGCACATTTTCTCCTTTAGCTCGGTGGTGGCTTGGAGCTCGCATTGAAGGCTGACATTCTTCTCGCAGCACCTTCAGCACAACTCGGCCAGCCAGAAGTCAACCTTGGTGTCATCCCTGGGCCCTGGCGGCGGCGGTACTCAACGTCTCGCACGTCTCAATGGTAAATCACGTGCCATGGAACTAGTCCTCACCGGACGTATAATCAGGCTATAATGTCAATATGATATATCATTTTACGTTCATTAGAGTGAATGCGTGATATATCCCTGCCTTTGATCTCAAGGGTGGGAAAAGGATATATCACCCAAAGCATGGTGATATATCACCGTGCGCCACATTACTATTGCACATTTGGCCGGCCTATTCTTAGCTTGTACCTGATCCCTGTCTAATTTGGGCTTTGGGTAGCCTCCTGTAGCTTTGGTTTGTCGCCAATCAGCAGGAATCTAGATCTTCACTTGTCTCTGCATAGCCGCACTGCTTCTTTGATTACCTTGTTCATGTGCGCCATCGCTCACGCTTACGACGGCTTCAAATATCCCAAATCGTGCAGTAGTAAGCCAGAACAGATGATATATCACCATGCAATAATCGCTCACGCTTACGACGGCTTCAAATATCCCAAATCGTGCAGTAGTAAGCCAGAATAGATGATATATCACCATGCAATACTGACTTGTTCAATTTGGCGCCTGGCTGAACAGACTGTCGAGAGCTCGTAGCATTGTTTCGTTCAGTTTGTGCATTCACATTTTCCTGCGTTTGCTTCCCATGTCCGAGACCGTCGCTCAAGGTAATCCCCTACCACTATTAATCACATTGGCCACCTGACTCGTATTCGGGCGGTTGAAAGCTATGAAAGAGGATGTTCGGCTACTCGGTATGTTCTCTTTTGCATTTGCGCTTCGTGGGGCTCATGTATCGCAGTGTCCCTACCGGTTGCATCATATTCGAGATTGGAGGCCTTACGACAAGCAGCAGAAGAGGATGTTCGGCTACTTGGTATGTTCTCTTTTGCATTCACGCTTCGTGGGGCTCATGTACCGCAGTGTCCCTACCGGTCGCATCATATTTGAGATTGGAGGCCTTACGACAAGCAGCAGACAAGCTCCCAACCATCATGGAGTTCATCGAATCATCATGCATTCAACGCCGCCTAGACTAGGATATCGAGTCCTACATCCCGTCCCCGCCGCTGGCAGTGTCGACTCACGTGATGTCTTGTTCGACTTCGTTGATTTTAAGGCCAAATTCTTCCAAAGTACAAACAGAATGCTCGGGAGGCCTTTTTAGTTATAGTTAGATATTTGTCTTAGGTGGTTATCATATGCGTGGATAAATTTGTCGTCACAATAACTACATGATATAGCTTACAAATAGGACAAAAAGATGCATTAGTAGAGTATCGAGGCGTGCGTGGTCTATGTACTGCAATAAACATTGAAATCAATCTATTTTTTAGACCTGTGATTATCAACGTTTAGAATGTGTAGTGCGTTAAAAACTGAAATCGGAATGTACTTTTTCGCAGTGACTGGATGCCCCGTCACACCTTTGCGCTTGCGTTTGGAGGTGATTGGTTTGACATTATCGCCAATCTTGTTGGCATCTTCAGCTCTTGTTGACAGACGTGTTGTGCGCACTGAACGTCTTCCAGGAGCACTGGAAACCGGAGGAACACATCCTGCAGGAAGCAAGACATCCAGTGCAGCAGGAATTGAAATGGCGTCTGTTAAAAGTGCGGGTGGGCTGGAAACAGATGGTGGAGAATCCGAGTCATTCAAACATAAGGCACTGGGGGCAATGGCAGCTGGAGTCGAATCCACTGCGTGAAGTATATCAACAGGAGGGAGCTGAGGAGTCAGGGAAAGAGATGGTTGACCTTCATTTGAGACGGCAGCTAGAGTTGAATCCACCGTGCGAAGTATGTCAACAGGAGGGAGCCGAGGAGTCGGGGAAAGAGATGGTTGACCTTCGGTTGAGACTGCATTCAAGCGTGGTCTGCGAATACGGGGTGGAGTGGATGAGGCAATAAGTGATCCTGTAATAGCAGGAGGAGGGTTTATGGATGGCGGCGCAGCCATTTGCATGTCCTGGCTTTGACCAACCCACCATCGGCCATTTGGGCTATCAGGTGCCAGTGGTGGAATTGAAGCAATTAATGCGTTTATTTCAGCCTCAGAGACAGTAAAATCGGGGTCCATTAGAGAGCCATGAGGGTAGTTGTGTGTTCCAGGACTTTCGGAATCTGCAGGGAAGGAATTTTCGGCTTCAGCATGGAAATATAGTTCTTCTGAGTTGTTCTGGGCGTTTGGTGCTGTGAAGTCAGGAGGCGCCGGTACCACGAGGGAAGGTATGGGAAGCAGATTATTATGAGCGCCTTTGTGGAAATGAGCTTGAAACTAGTAAGATAAATAGAGACGCTGACCTGCACCAAACTAGTTTGGTGCATGACTGATAAACACCTTCCTAATAGTTACTTACCTTACCAGTGATACACTATGAGTTTTATTCAACGGTTACTGTACCTTACTTCTTCAAAAAATCGATCGATTTCTTAGATGTAATATTTTTAATTATTTAATTCCTGTCCCAATTTTCGATGAAATGACTTAACTTTTTTACCTATAATACCCCTGCTAAGTTAGGAATATTACAAAAATATTTCGACTTAAGTTACCCTGCTAAATCTAGCATAATACTCAAAATACACTTTTTTTCCCACGAGTCGTATTTTTTTTAATTGGTTCAACAAATCATGAATATATCTAGCTTATGTAAGCTCTTTCGAGCCTAGTCACTAAGAGTCAGAAATGTTATAACTCACTATGACTCACTATGACTGGGTATGACTCACTTTGACTCGTTTTGACTCCTTCTGACTCAGTATGACTCGAGTTGACTCATTTACCTATATTTCAGCGCATAGCTGCTAATAATGACTCATATTGACTCTTATGACTAATAGTGACTCATAATGACTCGAAATGACTCCTAGAATTAGCCATAGCACAGCCACTAATTTTGTGTATATAAGGACTCAAGTTTTGCCTCGAATAAAAATAAGATTTCCCTCGAAGATTTAGTTCGAAGTTTGAGTGTAAGGTGTGAAGCGTAACTTAAGCTAGACAACAGTGAGAACTGTGAGAAAGTTTGAGATAGCTGTGTGAGACAGTGAGCTTGAGTGACACCATTTCCTTCATCGTCATCGTCCAAGGTGACCTTGAAATTCCTTCTTTTATTTCATCATTATTCTTCGCGTTTAGGTCGAACCTATCGTGAAATTTTCTGTGTTTGATCTCTTTCTGCCATCTAAGACTAAGAGTAGCTTAGTGGGGGGATCTATAGCTTGCTAAGACATATACTTGACCGGACACACCTGCGTGTGGTAGTGTATTAGGGTATCATTCGTCGAAAGACTTTAGCTAGTGATAGGGGTTTGGTACTGAAAGCCAAATTAGCCCGTTCCTGTCGAAACTGTTTAATACTCGCAGAGAGTTCTTTGCAGCAGGAGTCATAGTATTAGAAAGTCCTCTGGACACTGAGCAGTCCTATCCACTGACCAGCCTGAGTGGCGCTTCGAGGGTATAGTGTTGTTAGCTTCGCACAGAATATTTTTCGTAGTTTTTTAGCAGACGCAAGACCAGTTGTCTTAGGCGTTATGTAGTAGTTCTTAGTAGTATTTCAGAGAGTTATACTTGTTGTTTCTTGTTTGTCTGTGTCCTCAGCTGACCAATCTTTCCCGCTATCATCTTTAGCAACTTCGGTAACCGATTGCCTACCACCCCACGAACAACCACGTTATCAGTCATTGGTATTTGTCTGAATCGCTGACCGTGGAGATAGTATTTGGTTTATTGGATTGATTCTTTTTGTAGGGTTTTTCCATAGATCTGCTATCTAAGAAGACAACGCCACACACCGAAAATGCCTCTCAGATACTTTTCAAATGGCACCAAGTACTGCTCATGGAAATTTGGGTTGGAAGCCTTGAAGCTGAGACCATCTGGACCTTTGCCGTGGTGAAAACTGTAAGGGTGAAATAGAATGTAAGATCGAGTTTGGAATGATTTCTGCGTACCTTAGAGTCATGATGTCCCCTTGACACATGGGATCAGGACCTCCCATAACCAGGGTATAATGCCAGCCTCCTGTCAGCACTGCCAGGTCTTCGCAAATCTGTCCAAGGACAATGGGCAGTTCCTGAATAGCACTGTATCGACTTTGTTAATATTCGCTGCAAAACACAACAAAAAACAAACCGGTAAATTTCCTCTTTAGTGCACTTATCTGACACAATACTTAATAACCTCCTGGCTGCATTGATTCGTGTCATCTCCTCACGAATATCTGCCTTCACTTCTTCCGATTCAGCTGCAAAGCAACTATTCGTGTACTTCTGCACAACACCGATCCTCTGCTTCAAATCAAGCTGGTTTTCCTGGATGTCGTCCTCAACTAGTGGTTGTATCTTCACCTTGTAGTGTGTTTTCGAGTAGACCTCAATCTCCTTCAGGTCACGAATACCACGAGCTCGCTGGCCTAGTAGCTGAGCAAGAGCCTTGCCTGTGGATGTGTTACCAGGTGTTGTTTTACTTTTCGCGTTGTTCCGGAACCATTCTCTTAATTTCTGCTCTGCCTTTAGAGACTACTCTTTCAGGAGGTGGATAAATGAAAACTTACTTTCCGCCGGGTTTCATTTGCCTCTTCAAGCTCTACTTCTTGTTCTGGGGTAAGTGGCAGTAGACCGCTCTCGTCACTATTGGTGTCACTGCTCTCGTCACCCTGATGGACTTGTACTCCCCCTTCACTCGGAGGATTACCGGTTGGTTTCCATACATTGAAGTGTTCGGGAAATTGATTAAACCACCTCGGAAAGAGGAGCTCGTAGAAACGAGTTAATTTTTGATCTTTCTGCATTTGCAAAAACTCAGGTAGCTGATTTTGAAGCCACTGTAGCTCTTCTGGCGTGGTCCATCTTGGAGGCGCCATTTACTAAATGCCAATTAGTCCGAAATGTCATACTAATCTCTTTGTTATGATGACACACCAGATATTTTTATTTTTGAGTTTGTCCCTTTCGGTTGGTGAGTTATTGAGAGTGACCCAATATTCAACTGAAGCATTCATTTCTCCAGCCAATCACAAACCCAGCGGATTTTTCCGAAGTAAATTTTCCCAGTTCTCCCCACCCTAGTTAACTTCCTAACGCCACTCTAGCCATTTTTTCACAGACATGAACCAAGACAATGGCTCCATCAGATGTGAATGTCACGGGTTTTGCGTGCAAATGCTACTGCACCCATGCTATACCATTGAGCAGTTTCTACAGGCCATTTATCTTGTGCAAAGCGGGCAAGGCAAGTTCACTCACGCAGCCTCACTGTAGCTTTGATTATAACTTCAACAGTCGGGCCAATCACTTCACCACAACCTGTTGGTTGGGAACGCAACCCCGAAAACGCTGATTGTTTGGTTCATGCTGTTCATTGTAGGTGCTGCGTCTACGGTCAGTGGGTTTAAATTTAGATTTAATACATGGACTCAATGTTGGCTGCACAGCCCAACGATCTCGTGATGCTGGATCACAAGTGACACCTCATAACGCCACTCATGACGCCGCTGAGGAAGACTTGGCTGCCAGTGAAGCGGCCAATCTATCATCGGACAGCAACAACCACAGCTACCCATTCCCCCAAATTCACACCTACTATGAGGAAAGTACTGACAATGAAGCATCTTCTTCTGGTGGAGAAGTCATCCTGGAGACGAATGATCAGACAGGTGAGGAAGCACCTGGCTGTGATGTTGGTGAGGCTCCTGAAGGCGGGGCGGAGAATATTCAGTGAACGTCATAGATGTAATATTTCGCTTTCTGTTTTATGTACTGTGAATGTTGAGATCCTCTGATAAACTCGATGTGCTCTGTAGAATATTTACTTGGTGGTATCAACAGTGAGTATCGAAATTTCAATTCGAGTGCATGTGGTTTTTGGTCTGACTGTAAGAGCATATACCGTAGTACTTATTCAGTGCTCAGTGGTGGTAGGACTTTTATCTCTGTTGATGCCATCTCATGCAGAAAGGGTCCACATTCATGAGTTTATCAATACAAAACAAGATCTTTATTTGACAGTTTGATTCATCAAATGGATGATCCGATAAGTTGAAGGTTCGAAGTTGTGTATATTCATACATAGGAGTTTTGGTCCTACCAAAACTTGTAGGACCAAAACTCCAAGTTGTGATTTTGCCACACTCAAGACGGTCCCTTGGCAATTGCTTCTTTTTCAACCAAGAAAACCACTACTACAACTGTCAACAAAGTCTCTCTCTAGTCAACATGGTCCGTCCAGCCATTCATAAATCAGTCCAGGCAAAAATAGAAGCCACACGTGAAAAGCGACGCCGCTATTATGCCAAGTATGTTCAACTTTCATTAATTGTCTCCGACGGTTCCTGACCAATCACGGTAAAGACACAGAGATAACATTCTCAAGAGGCGGAGAGAGCTCCATAGCTCCAAAAGCAAAGAATCACAGGCAAAAGCACAGGAAGCAGCAGAAATTTCAAAAGAAATCTCCAAGGCTGTCACAATAGTCTTTCATCGTGAAGATCTGTCTGAGTCTGACAATGATTCCCATGACTCGTCAGACAGTGATGAAAATGATAGGCTGTATGTTTTGTTATAAATAGACATGAAATGAAATACAAAATTAATGTTCAACAGATCTAATCTTCCAGAATGCTTACTCGTCATCAAAGACACCAAGGATAAAACGTCGGCGATGATTGGCAGTGACCCTTGCACATTCATCAAGCGCATCTTACATGACTATGTCCAGACTATCATGGCAGACAACTGCTCAACCAAGGGTGATATCTCCATCATTGAAACCTCAATGGCCAAGGTTCAAAAATTATTCGACCACGCAATTCCTGCACAAGATCAAATACTCAATTTTTGTGGTATTTCACCTGAGTGGCATGCTGCAGACTCAGTCATGCGTTTCTTAAGGACCGTGCTTGCCTATTTAGAGGACATCCTGAGTCTGCTGGTTTTCGGAGGGCCTTCTGAGCTTGCAGAGGCTGAGATGTTGGGGGAGCTGATGTATCAGAAAGGTATTAGGATTTAATTCTCAATTGACGTATATCTACGATGTCAATTTACTTGTGGCGTCCCAGTCTTCACGTGAACAGTATTGCTAAGCATTTTTTGACCATTGGTAAGCTATACGGTAATACCAGATGTATTCACAAATTTTCTACATGGCGAACTCAAAAAATAACAAACGACGTGCTGAACTCGAGCGATACCGCCAGGAATTCTACGCTCACAACAGTGCTGCTGCACGAGCAGCACATCATTCGGCAAATGATACCCCACAAGAGAATCGCGAAGAGCATCAGCACAAACATGCCAGCTTTGAGCAGGGATCAAGTGGTCATCTTTCAGTGTCTACTGCTTACTACACAGTGTCCAATTCATCCAAACGACGCTAGGGAGAAGACACACCGGTAGACAACCCAGCTAGTGGTTTGATTGACAAGTTTGATTTTTCGGATATCCAAACTGACTATCTCGGTGAAATTCCTGAGGAGTCGATCAGACGGAAACGGACAGCAGGGGTATGATTGCTGCCATAGATATTGTTTCAACTTCAACCTGATCTTTTTCATAGGATGATCCTCTCCGTTTATGGCACTCTGATGCCGAACTATTTCTTGAAGAATTCATTCGTCTCGAAGGCCAGGGAAGTCACACTCAAGATGCCTGCTTATGTGGCAGTAATGAACCAGCTTTGTATAGATGCAAGGATTGTCACGGCGCTGAACTAGTGTGCTGTCAGTGCGTCCTACATACGCATCAGTGGCAACCATATCACCGGATTGAGGTACGATGTTTTTTCGTTTTTGATCACACTGATATTCACAAGATGCGTTGCAGCATTGGGCCGGTGATTTTTTTCAAACAATGTCACTCAAATCCCTTGGTTTACGCATCCAACTCGGGCATCACATTGGTTCTCTCATGCATATCTGCTACACTAACGAGTGGCCATGACAGGATCACTATGAAGCTCTTCTACGCATGATGCGCGAGTGGCGTTTTGTGAAACAGATGAAACGGTCCGGCCAAGGTCACCATCCTGGAAGTATTGCTGCCACGGAACCTGGTGCATGCGCAGTTCTGTGTCCGGCTTGCCCCCATCCAGGAAAGAACTTGCCTGACGAGTGGGATAAGGCACCACCTGAGTCGAAGTGGGTATCATGGTGTTACCAGGCTATCATTTTTCACTTACAAGTTATGATGCAGATTCTTATACTCGCTCTTTGTTGCAATCGACGCCAATTTTCGACTCGCTCGACGGAACGTTTCGTCAGATGCCATCGATCCTGGACTAAACCATGGCTATGCATTTTTCGTTGAGGAAACTGCATACAAATCTTTCTTAAATTCATATGGCAGAACGACTCAAGAGGCAAGTTAGAATCGTGAAAGTGAGATAATCATTAATGCAGATTTTAGAAGAGCACCTGTTCAAGTCACAATGCGGTCAATTTAGCTGATACGAAGGTATCCCATGGACTTGCGGCAACCGGCACCGGTACAATTGATTGTGTGCAACACAATCTTAAGCGGCCAAACTCGATTGGTGACTTACAAAAAGGTGAAAGGTAAGCACTCGCATTGTATGTGTTAACGTGTTATCAACCAAATTCGCAGGTATATCAACATGGATTACATGTTTTTCTCAAGCATGCAGTTGGCATCTACTCTTCAAGTCATCAACATATCCTACGACATTGCATGTCAATGGAGCAAGAACCTGTGGACCCGCATGTCCGCATTCCCCCAGCAGTATCACCTTGATCATGACGCAAAAACTATTTATTTTCTAGTTCCAAAGTTCCATCTTCCAGCGCATATCTTGAGTTGTCAGACAACATACTCATTCAATTTCATCAAGGGGGTTGGACGAACAGATGGCGAAGCACCAGAACGCGGATGGGCCAACATCAATCCTATTGCAACCAGCACTCGTGAGATGGGTCCTGGCTCGAGGTGTGACACTCTTGACGACCATTTCAACGACTGGAACTGGAAAAAAGTTTTTTCCATGGGTACGTCGTGTTGGCTGGAACAATATTTGTTGCTCATCTGATTTTTAGGTACAACTCTTGCTCGTAAGATCAAGGCTGCCTTGCCTGAGGTTATTGAGCGCAACCGTGACTTAAACGACTTTGAGGCTGCGCTCGATCCCAGCCAGTTGGCTTGTTGGAAGCAGGATATCGAGGCTTGGGAGTTGGACCGTTCCCAACCGAATCCCTTCGAACTTAAGGTTACCAGTAAGATAGTTCTCATACCTGACATTGCAACTATCTAACGAGTATCATAAGCCATCAGCCAGGCGTCAGTCCGGTTAGCATTGTTGAAGGCCGAAGCAGACGAAATGGAACGTGGCATGAGCATGTCTCTCCACGATGATATTTCACCTTCGGTGCTCATTTCATCAGGTCTAGAACTTGAAGATCAACAGTACGTCATCTGGTTCTCAGTTTGCAAGGATCATTCTAAACTTATCTCAGGCGACGTCTTGAGTTTGAGGCCAAAAATATCGGACAACATGCAACTGATGCTCAGCAGGCAAAGCTATTGCAACACGTCAACTCCCTCCGTCGATGCATCGACACTTGGTCGTGTGTACAATTACTGTACATGCCATGTGTATCACGTCTGTGTTCGTCCGACGACATTGCTACCGAACCAAAGGTTCACAAAATCAATCTGCTTCTCCCGTCTGCAGTACCCGCCGGTTTACCCTGTGAGGAGCGCTTGTTGAATCACGAATGGGATTTACGTGAAGCACAGGCTAACGATGCACTGAACGATCTTTGCGGTGTCCTCAATATGAAGTATCATCTGTATAAGTACAAGGACGCATTCATTCGAGGTCAACGCGCAAATATTCGTGCAACAGGAATAATCAATAATGCAGATAATCGTATCGATGCTCTCGCTGCCAAGTACAATGCGGCGCGAAGTGCACTTGTGAAGCTAGCACCGAGATTGCACAAGAACGATGAGTGGCAACTCACTTTCAAGCCACTCGATCACACGAAAGACGCCATCCCACTAAGACAAGATGACGGGGCAACAGTTGGCCAGCAAACAGTCTCTTGTATCTGGAAAACACGTGGAGTATCGAATAACACGGAGCACGGACTACAGGACTGTGAGTACGAGTGACATGACTGTTCTCACTTCACTGAATCTGTCACAGCTTTGCATGTTGAATGGTGCAGGGCCAGGGCACGCGCACATCGATGGCAAGAAGAGGTACAGCTACTTCGCGAAGAAATGAGGCGCGTGCTGGCTTTTTTTGAGTGGCAAGCTGTTTGGTGGGAAGCACAAGCATCATGGCGTACTTTCGGGTCACCAGAGGCAGCGGAAGGTGCGGTCGCATATGCGTGTCGCCAGGCTTCACTGCGGTGAAGCCTCGCCTCCCACTTCAGGTCTTTGTGGCCATCTTCGTAATGCCTCGTTGTTGCAGGCCTTTGATATGTTTGTTGTCGTTTTTTGATACAATACAATCTGCTTTGTTTTTCAGACATATCTGAATCAGGAAATGAAGTGAGTAAGGTAAATTACTTATAGCATCTCAAGATCTCTGCAGACCGTCATCTGGGCAGGGAAGACCATCTAAGATTCTGATCTTCCATACTATTAGTAAGCGGACAGTGGAACAACAGAGGCGCATGGATATATCACCTGCATGAGATCCCGATCTGCCATAGTACTAGTGAGGGGACAGCATGATATATCACCTTTGTAAACCAAAGGTACTGATATAACACAGCCTCACTCTGATGAAAGCAAGTGATATATCATACCCCCAGGATCTAGTGGTATAATCTCTGCGGATGAGGCAGAACACTGGGGGATCGCATGAGTTGTACGAGAGGGCAATGTCGTTGATGAGGCCGTGAAGGTTGCGAGCGATATTGCAAGCAAGGGACATATCGCAGTAAGCGCAGGCAAGGAGGCTGTGAATGCAGCATTCGAATTGAGCCTCGCTGAGGGGCTGAGATTTGAGAAGCGGTTGTTCCATGGCTTGTTTGCAACCAAGGATCAGAAGGAGGGTGGGTATCTTATCTGTGTTGTCTCATTTGTTGCGCTGATTGCTTTTCCTTGTGCCAGGTATGGCTGCTTTTGCTGAGAAATGCAAGGCAGAGTGGACGCACTCATAAGGGGCGTTCCGTATATTGTGAAAGAACCGGACTCGTCAACACTCCTGTCTTATCCTGTGTTGATGTGCTTCGATTCTTCATTTAGGTCTGAATTTTGATATCAGAGCGTGATTTTCACTACGATGCCCAACTGTTAAAGATGAGGTTAGGCAATGTAATTCTGATAGTCGATTTGCAATAAGGATATCTCAGCGGTTTGTGTCTAGCAGTGCGTATCAATATGACGTATCTGGCCGGATTCAAGTAGATATAAAGTGGCAGCGGACAATTCGCTCATCAAATGATATGGATGATCAACCTTGTGAGCCAAAGCGCCCTGTGTAACGTGGACTCAGTGAGCTACAATATTTCCAGCGTCCTAACATCCATCATGGTATGAACAGAAGTCATGTCTCTCACTTGTGCAATGATATCACGATCAGATGCGATTCTCATATACTCTTTGCCCTGCCGCTGTGCTAGCAAAAATGCCCCAAAAGGTTGTCCAAGGCGAACGACCAATTGTAACGCTCTGGAGTGAGACTCCGAATGAACTGGTTCATTTTCTTCCGAAGACTCGCTGAACGAATCGTGTGCCGGAGAGCCGACAGCGGACCTATATTCCTCACTTTCCGTATCGTCTACAACATCAGACATCTCGAGGAGATTACGATTCCACGGACGGACAAGTAAGAATGACCGCCGGCTGCGCTTTGCCAGTGAGAACTGAGCTAGCTTATCTTCTGTGGTGATCAGAAGGTCATGAAGCCCAGCTGCCTTGACTCCATACGTGAATTGTGTCTCCTGGTTGTGGTCAGACCTCTGTCTGATTTCTGTGACAGGAAATGCAATGCAAGGGAGATGTAGCCGGCGGTTCGCGAAACGAGGAGCGCTCATGTAGTCAAGAATGGAGTATAATTTCGAAGCTGGCTCTCCAGCACCAGCATCTCGCAACGAGGAAACTGATGTCTGCATTTCCCCGTCAGATAGAGATGGTAGCGTGGATGGTGGAGCTTTGTATGAAGTGATGTTGGCCGGCAGACAGCTGTTGAACTCGGAGGATTTGCCGACCCAGTCCAGGGCACTAATGTCGCCCGACTGAGCAATGACCTCCTGCAGGAGCCGCCCGAGTGCATTATGCTTCTTCTCGCCATAGATCACAGGAAGCGTGATGCCGAAGATGCCGAACAATGAGTATGCAATGTCTTCCTGCAATGTAGTAACACGCGTTGATGCCCACCGGAGTTTCTCCCGGGCGCCTGCCATCCCTGGACGGAAGGCAACGATGGCCCCTGGATCTATGCCCGTCGCACCCTCCAACTCCTGCACGATTGCGATGGACTCCTTGTGGTTTGGAGAGTGATAGTCGAGATATGGGGTCTAATCCTTCTGATAAAAGCGAATAACTTTGGGAGCGAGGAATTCTCCCACTGTCCAACCTCGCGTGGTCCAAGCACTCTCTGCTAGTGCTCCAGGCTTCGATGAAGGCGGAACATCAGACAGGTAGACAATGGTAAGTGCTGAGTGGCGATACCAGACAAACATAGAGTTGAGTGATTCTTGGAGCTCGACATTGTTAATCTTGTCGATACAGCAGGTATCGCTCCATGCCCAGCGATATCCTGCATCACGAACAATTTTGCAGAATGACTGCAACTTGGTGATACCGCTGGCTGGACTCAGACTGTACACGACCTTGTCATGGATGTCATGCAGCAGTGGCTCCCTGCCTTCCCATCTATGTGATAACATGACACAAGAGAAGTACATCGCCACCATTTCTTCGATGTGGTCCATTTGGCGGTCTGCGTGCATCATTGCGAATGACAGAAGCTCCTTGTACTTTGTGCTCGTGTTGAAGGCGCATATCCGTGCCTCTCGATCACATAAACACCCAGTGGTGGTGTCAAAGACACAAAGCGGGGCATTTTCGAGTTGGGCGTCGATGACCTTTCGAATAGCACCTTCGGCTTCAGATGGACTGAGATACTGCCGGCGTAACACTGGAGAAAAGAGTTAAGTATCTTGGTGGATGAGTTTAAATTGATGTCTTACTTCGTATTTGAGTGTCAAGATCATTGTCCAGTTTGGAGAGCATAATCTGGAAGACCTCAATCGCTTCGTCATAGCGTTGCGTGCCATGAAACACCGCGTGCTTCAACTGGTATCCAAGATAGGACGAGGGATTGAGCTCAATGACCTATATATCACCAAAATGAGCATCGGCTATGAAACAATGGATGCCGTCGCACTCTTTCTGCATCGAGAAGCGCTAATACATCTTCCGGTACTGCCCACTCTGAGATCCCCCATTCTGTACCTCCGCTGAGGATGTGTTTGCCATTCGGTGGAGAAGGTGAGGGACCTCACCCAACCAGAGTGCTTGAATATGGCAATGGTTTGTCGGTCTGAGAGTTGCCATAGGTGTATGCAGTGGTCATTAGATACGAAGGCAGCGAGAGTGCCAGTAGAGTTCACGGCGATGGCGTGGATTGTTCTACTATGAGGCTTCCGGGAAGAAACGACCTCCTGCCAGCTCGATGCATCCCATTCCCGTATAATACCGGAGTGTTGAAAACTGTAACTCCCTGAGAGAAGCCGTGTGCCATCGGGCATCCACACGAATGATGTGAAGTTGTCGCTCGTCCCGTTCAAATCTGTGGTGTATTCCCTTGTGTTTGGATTCCATATTTGGATTTTCTGTTCTGTAGCGATGGCAAGATGTTCGCCAGACGGTGAATACCGAACGCAACGGACTCTACCACCACAGTTGATTGGATCTCCTTGACGTTCCCAGGTTTCTGTGTTCCACAGCTTCGCCGTGCCATGCTCTCCACCTGTTACTAGCACTCTTCCATCTGGAGAAAAATCCATCGAGTTGATCGAATGGCTGTGGGCTGCCTCGACGTGGGAAAGAGGTTTTCCAGTATCTCCGTTCCAGGCAATGAGGTTTCCACCCACGCTCCCCCAACTGAAAGTTTGGGTTTCACCGCTTGCTATCAGTCGCCCGTCTTGTGATACCGCCAGTGCCCATATGCGTCCCTTCTGACTGACCTTCATTATCTTCAATTTGATACCATTCTTCAAATCCCACAGAATCAACATATCCGAGAAAATCCCTCTCCCTGACGAGGTCACCATACGTTGGCCATCAGGGAAAACTGCGACTGCATGCATGTCATGCATTTTTTCATGACCACCGAAGTCGAACACCCGAACGGGTGTGGTGCTTGGAATGATAGGCTGCGCCACGTCTTTCGCCATTCTGGAGGAGCTTGATGGTGTCGAGTGCGGTTAAGTGTAGGGTGTGTACTCGTCGTTTTTATTCTGTTTCCCAGCGTCACACTGCCTTGTCTCTTATCTTATAAGATAGAGTCTAGACGCCCAAGCCATCATTGAGGCTGTTTGAACTTTCCAGAATGCTTTATCACACGTGTTTTAATGGACGACTTAACTCCCCGACCCTCCGCACAGCTTTGCACATGAGTCCAACTTGTATCGCCGCAGTACTGCAATGCTCTGACAAATGGCACGGCCATCCTGATCATGCCTGAATGCCGCGAGCACCTTATGTCCCAGTACTACACCAGCCTGAGCCTACCAGAGCATAGACGAGGGGCGGCAGGAAGTTGAGAAGAAGAAGAAGAGGAAGAGAAAGAGTTTTATCTAGATGATTTGAGGTTTGCGTTGATGTTTCTTTTTCTTATATCTCTCGCTCTTTCCTTTCCTCGACATGTGTTTTTGACGACCATTTGCTATTGACGACACTGCGATTGCTATTGACGACCTGCAACGACTCACATCATCTCATCATTTTTTTGACATACATCTTTCAATCATATGATGTGTTTGTGATTGGATTTCTGCTTTTTGATATGTCTCGTGTGTGCTGCATTGATATTGATATCATTTGATTGCATGTCTGCTTTGGCAGTCAACATGGTTCTTGCATTGTTGCTTTGATGTTCACTGGTACTTGCAAAATCTTCCCGCCCGGTTTCAACAACAGCACCTCGCGCATGTCAGGGGTATCGTGCCCACATGTTTCACCCGAAAACGACCATTACATAGAGCCCGTTCAGTAACCAGTATTTGGCCAAATTTACAGTAACTTTACGATGGCGGCATGAGTGGCTGCGGGCGGAGTCTGAATTTCCTCTCTTTCCGACCATGACCACACACACCCCTACTACCAGTCGTATTGATTTCCAGTATCGAAAGTGGATATTTGCTGCTGCTGCTGTCATCATCCTCTGCACCCAATTCCAGATCATGCAGATGACCCAACAAGATTCAGCTAAGGCTGAGAAGGCCAACTGGAATGATGCAGAGACTGATGCCCTCCTAGAATATCTCATCTCGTGTAGATCAAAGTTAGCAGGCACGACCGTCAAAACAGATAGATTCAATGAAGCTGCTGCCCATCTCCATACCAAGAAACTGAAAACTCATGGCCCCATGAAGACAGGGGCACACTGCAAGAACAAATGGAACTTAGTATGTGCCTCTCATCCCACTCAGCCACTGCCACCGCCATACTGATCTTAATCAGTTGAAATCCTGGGTACAATCAAATCAACAAATACCTTCAGAAATTGGGCATTCATTGGGACCCCGTGGTTGGGGCCAATATTCAGGGGACTGCCGCCGAAGAGGCATGGTCAGATTATGTTGGCAGGCCGGTATGTGATCATACTCCGATCTCCGCATGATGCTCACCTATCTGTCAACAGCTCAACTCCAGTATGAAGCAGTTCAAAAACTGGATGGAAATACTACACCAAGATGCAGCAAATTTTGACGCAGTGTCAGTGCTGCGCATGGAGCGGCAGCTTATAATCTGGCTGCGCTGGCAACCGCTGGCCCTGCCGCAGAGAGCGAGTCAGTGCCAGGTTCCTCTACCGGATGTGGCGGGTTCCTCTACCGGTGGGGCGGGTTCCTCTACCGGTGGGGTGGGTGCTTCTACCAGTGGTGATCCTGGGGATGATGGTGTGAGCATGGCAGATGGGATGGTGATGGCTACTGCTGAAGATTTCTTCATGGGACATCCCGCCCCTTCGTATTCCCACCCCTGTGGCCTCAACCTCCTTGGCGGCTGCTCCCCCTGTATCCAGCTCTGGAAAGCGCTCCCATACTGATATGATTTTCAATACCGCACCTCCCTCTCTCACCTCTTCCACACCGATGTCGGAGGTGCCGTGAGCACATTCAGACACTGAAGAAGGACGAAACTTTCGGCTGCAGGGTGGAAGTAATGGTGGTGGCGGCAGCAACAAGACACGTGCAACATCTAGCAAGAAGGCCATCAAGGAGGCTGCCAGCACCACTGCGTTGATGAACCTGCAAGGCACTGATCAACCGTTTATCAGACTCTATCACGACATCTTTCACGATCACTGACAAGAGTCGCATATCTGATGAAAGATCACGTGTGTTGCAGAACATGCAACAGGAGGAGGGCTTGTTGACAGAGGACAAGCTGTCACTCATGCATGCATTCATGAGGAGTCCGATCGTTTGTGCTACTTACTTAGAAATCATGCAGCCCGAGCTGTGCCTACGATTCTTACAGTCAGTCATCATGGAGGCAAAGCGAAGCATCACCTTGTAGCCCTACCGCGTCCAAATGTCTTTCAAATATTTCACTGTTTTTTTTTACTCAATAGCGCGCATCATGCATATCACTCGTAGTTCTTGTATGTAGGATACATGAATTGATTGTTAGTTATCATAAGTCTGCATCCTGCTCGAGGTCAGATTCGTCATCTGAGTCCATTTCACCCGCATCCAATGAACCATCATCATCTGCATTGTCTCGTTCTCGCAAGTAAGTCTGGTAGTCGTCCCACATCTGCATTGCTATGCGATTACGCAGTGCATTTGAATTTGCAAATGCATTTGCGCTTGCATTTGCATCCACATCTGCATCTGCATCATCGGGAGCATCGTCCGGCTGTCCCTGCTGCATGGGGTTGTCATTGACAACAGCAGCCTGTGGGAGGGACCCTTCGTGTGGGTCGTTGACGGAAATATAATTATGGAGTGCACAAAGTGCAGTGGGGATGCATGCCTGTATTTGCATTTTATACTCCGGTGAGAGTAACAAAATGCGAAAGCGTCACTTCAAGACACCAAAAATCCATTCGATCACATTGCGCGCAGAGGCATGTCGAAGGTTAAATAACTCTTCTTTATTTTCCGGTCTAAAAGTAGTGTTAATTTGAGCCCATGTTGAAAAAAAGTGGTCTCACCTAATGCTGGCACGCCCCCATTCTGCAAGATGGTAGTGGACACCGCAATAAGGCACTAGGAGCTCATGGCGTGAGGGGAACCCAGCATCAGCAAGAAAGTACTTGCCAGGTGCAAGCTTTAAGCCCCCCTCAAGAGCCTCATCCCAGAGACGCGTGTCAGTTGCTGATCCTTCCCAGCTAGTAAGTGCATAAGTAAACTTAAGGTCAAAATCACAACTGAAAAGGCAGTTTTGCGACACAAAACCTTTGTGGTTCTGATAGAGGTGACATTCGGATGAGGGGGGGAATGCATGGATGTGGCTGCCGTCAATGGCGCCAATAGCATCCTCGAAATATGGCCAACACTTTGGGTTGTCGTGGATTTGAGGGGAGACCGATGCATCATCTGCGGGAAGGTGAACATATGTCGTGTAGAATGGGTGGGAGGATAAAATGTCGAGCATCTTGCGGAAGTAACTACGAAGGAGTGATCATTAGGCATTGATGTTGAACAAATATATTAAACTCACCGAGAAATTGTTTCATTCAAACGCTGGAAGCACTCTCCAACATGTCTCACAGTAAGCCCTGTGACACACATGTAGAGAAAAATAGCAAGTTGCTCCTCTAGGGAGACATGCTGTGAGTCCGTGTGACCGAGCACACAAAGCTCATTGACCAGACCCTCAAATACATGCGTGTGCACACCGAGCTCACAACAAATTCGTTCGGGGTGGCCAACAATGAGTTCTATCACCCATTCTTGACCAGTAAGTGCCAACGTGTGGTATGGCTCTGGCTCGTCAGGGATATGTATTGATATAAGTATGTGAGTCGCAGCAGCAAGAAGGATATTGATGAGGAGTGTGATATAATGAAAAGCACGCTTCCGGACTTGAGCTTGCGCTAGCTGATTTTGATTAGGCTGGCGATCAAGCTGGGTGGCGATGAGATGACCCTGGGGGATCAAGGCCGCAGTAAACAGCGGTTGGTCGAGAAGCATTGGCCCAGCATCCATCATGACACTATGTACGAGCTTTCATCTTATCATTCCCTCATCAACTTACCCCATCACTTTCAGACTCCACCTGCAGCTGCTCATGCCGCCATCGTGAAGTTACTGTAAAGTTGGCCAAATACTGGTTACTGACATCACGGAATCAGGCAGGAGATGTTTTGGATAGATATTTGTGGCAAAATCATATCAAATATATGCAGATTATATCCAAAGACAGAGTCAGCCATTGAAGGACAATAAATTGCAAGAAAACTCTAATGCTGATGAGGATATGTAAGTATCGCAACTGTGATACTGGGTAGATAAATAATTGACAGACATTCCACATCTCTCCAGCATGGTGGTCACCCGTTGTCTGGGCTTGACCTTGTGATAGCTGTTTAGAATGCCAACCAGTCTGTAATCAAGAGTTACAATACCCTTGCAATATTTATGCAATAAGATCATTGCTCATAGTTGTGATGTGACCAGGGAAATCCCTTGCCAAAATTTACAATATCCTCGTAATATGGATGTGGCATGGTCAGTGCTGTCATTCCTGATGGGTTCAGGCTAATCCCTTGCCAAAATTTATAATATCCTCATAATATTTACGTTGTACCGTCGTTCCTCGCAGTCATGATGGGTCCAGGTAAATCCCTTGCCAAAAGTTATAACATATATATGCATTGAGCATGGGATAAGCTGGGTTGTAGTCACGCTCACTCCCCTTCCTGGTCGACACCTGCATTGACAACACATTGTTGGAGGAAACAGATACCACAGATTTAGGGCTGCGTGGAAACAAGTCGTGGTCAACGACGAGAAACACTGACAAGGCACACGAAACAAAACAGAACCACATTCTGGATTGCGGGATGACAATGACGGTAGTGTATGAAACTAAGGGAAAGAGGTGTCTAATGTGTAGGCGTACATAAGCCACCAGGCTTACACTGTGGCACAGAGAATTCATATTATTCAACTAAAATATGAGACAGGCAATATCCAAATCTCATTGCCGAACCAGCCCAGGACCAAGGCTGGCAATCATCAGTGGAATAACTAGACCCGCCCCCACTATGAAGGTCAGCCCGCATCCAAGCCTCGCAGATAAGGGCAATCCAAAGTCAGCTGCGAAGATACCTGCAAGAAAACCAAGGAAAGAGAATGCCAAACTGCAATATATGTGAGCACTAGTGGTGATAGTGATTGAGACAACACTTTGGTTACCTCATCAAATATAAAAAACTGGGTATACTTGTGAGGATCACAAGACTTAGCATCTTTCCTTGCAGGTAATACGCCTATCTAATTAATAATGTCAGGTTCGGGTTAAAGACAGAGAATACAATTGAACCGCAAAGTCGAGGGATCTCAATCTTTGGCCAAAGTGTTGTGCCATGGTGCATCCAATAATGCAGTACACACTCAGAATAAAGGAAATTGAGCACAATGTCTTTGTTGTGAGTTGTGAGCCTAAGCTTGGGACAGCAAGGATGCTGGCATTTACTGCCATGATAATGCTTGCCTGTCAGAGAAGAGGTAAGCATTCACATTTAGGCCCATGACGTAGGGCTTACCACCGTAGTTCGAGATTTAGCCTGCACGCTGAAATCGTCCGTAAATTCCTTCAGGTCCACCCCATTTATGAGACCATCAACATAGATATTCCTAAGGTGTTTGAGCACCATTATCGGAATGCAAACCATAGCAACCACAAGGCCAGTCATAAAGGGAGAATCCTCCAGATCTGCGTGTCTCTCGCCCACTGAATGGGTTCGAATCAAGCAAGCCTTGGGTCGACCATAGTGGTTGAGGTACTCATGATGACCCGTTGTGACTCCTCAATTGATGACGTCTAGTATGAGAAAATGATAACACATGGAGAATATGCAATAACTTGCCTGTAAGTGACGAGATAAGTTGTCAACTGTCTATCTTTCGAAGGCCCACGCACCACAGATTGCAACACCTGGCTCCTCCACCATCCCATTAAGCCCTGTGAGTGTCTCTGTCCTTTGGCCATCAATTTAAATGTGCAGGTCGAGATAGGGTTGCATACCGGCAATGGCCAGCTCTGTGGCCATTTCTTTCATTTGATCCAGAGTCCAAAATATGGTGGCAGCAGTAGATTGTTCCATGGCCAGTGCTTCTGTTAGTTACTTAGGTCATTCCGGTCAGGTGCTGCAGAGTCAAAGAACTCGCCTACATGGTACCAGTTCAACTTTACCCGCAAGTTTCTTACTTCCGACACACGCATCTCCATCCCACATGGAAAATATTCCACGTGTTTTCTAGTCCACAGTGAGAAATATTCAAGCCGGTTCGTGCTGATTACTCACCAGTACTGAGCTTCAAGTTCGAGTCCTGCAGAATCAAGGTTAAGAACTAAAGTAGGAAAAAACCAACGTACTTTTGTGGTTCCAGTGTGACGCCATTGTGCATTCTTGGAACAGAATGTAACCATCCATCGGTTCTACCCAAGTAATGATTTTGCTCTCCGGGACCACATAATAGTATGGGTAGATCTCCTCCCCTCTCGCTAACATCAGATCCACAACTAATAGCCATTGTTTTCCATCTATCTTGGATCTTGATGTGTCGATCCAGGATTTGAGCCTCCGGAGCTGTTCTTCCGAACAGGTGTCTATGTTCATCTCGGTATATGTTTTCTACATCAAGTGAGCATGTAATACAGCAAAAGTTCAGCCAGCGCTCACCGTTTTCTCATTGTAGTAATACGTTGCTCCCGACGGGTGAATAGACTCTTTCCAGTCCCCTTTCTCTCCGTGCCTGTTGATACTACCGTTAGATCGATACTGTCAAGAACTATGGTAACAAACCTGGCAGGATCGGTTTGCATCGCCTGCATGCTATAATCATGAGGTGGAGGTATCCTATATGAATCAGGTTAGTGGCACTCGATGTTCCTAGTGTTCGCATCTCACGGCAGCAGCATTTCGGTGTACCACCGAAGTTGCGTTGGCCAGATTGGTACACTGCGCTTGAGCAGCTCCATTCCTTGGTCGATCCCCCAACTTGGGGTCTGGCATGATAATCTGAGTACGTAGTTTCAAAAGAATGATTGAACATACCATTGTGGCCATGTTGGACTTTCCAAGCATCGTTCACACAATAGAATATGTAACACGCTGGTATTTATATACACACGTACATTAAGGCCATGATGTGACAACCCTGAGATCAGGGATATAATTAGGGAATGCTTCCCATAGACTGAGATGGCGAACAAGCAGCAGAAAAGTGCATACAAGAAATATGACTCGAATTGTTGGCAACGCCCGAGCAGGGTTTCATGCATATTGGAAAGGTGTTGGCATTTTTGGGGACTTGTCAAGTGTAGACCGAGAGCTTGGAGGACAGAGAGTCGGTGATGTCTGTCTCACATTTGTGAGGGCTGCAAAGTTATCGGTCTTTCTTCCCTCTTCCCGTCATCGAGTTCATAGTGCTCAATGCCGCACCAATAACGTTCATCTCCTTACCCGACTTGTCTGCCTTCAGAGTCTCGGGGGCGCTGGATGTGTCATCACGGTCAAAACATTTCTGTGTAACACTACTATTGGAGCGTTTACGAGATGTTTGTGACAATGAGTCCTGTTCCCTGCATCTCACTTCCGGTGGATAGGGATAGGGGATGAATGATGCTCATCGGAACCATTGCAGGAAGCTACTGTGCCAGACACCTGGGAAATCATGGACCCCTTGGATACAGAATGGAATTTGCCATCATCTGTGGCACGTGAGAAGATAGGAGGGTGAAAGTCCTTCCGTTGAGTCTCGAACTTTGCCAGAGTAGACCTGAACATATTGGGGATCAGAAGTTAGACCCAGGCTGGCTGGGATGAACATACTCGTCACACCAGTTTGCTTTCGCATCCTACAACACTTTGTAGTACTGCCTGGCAAAATTAAGCTTGAGATCCAAAAACGACATTAACTCTCCAAGTTGTTGTAGCCTGCATTCGGGAGCACACATCTTCAGCAGTTTCTTTGCTATGTCCTTGTCAGCAAGTTTGGACGACTGATGCTGGCGTGTTACTCACTAGCTCAGACGACTGCATTGTAGCTCATCCTCAGCTTCTCACCTCAGCTTTTCTTTTTCCCTCTTGCTGCTTTTGATCTTATCCAACTTAGTGATAGCGGCGTCATAGCTCAGCCTGTCGGGCTCAAAGTGAGCACCTTCACGATGGCGGGAGCACTAGCTTGTCTTACTCCCTGCTCTCCAGCTTCTTCCACTGGTGTTCATAGTCCTTTATGTCTTGAACGAAGTTCTGGCAGGAGGTGATGAAGGGTCTCCTGCAGGGCGGCAACCTTGCAATGGGCTCTACCCAACTTCACCAGTGACGTCTCTGGATATATCAACTAAGGGAAGGTAGATTGACAAAAGAGTGTTGGCATACCGAAAGCAGAATCATCTCCAAATTCTTCCCCGTGGCATTATGATTCTCAGTGCATCCAGCAGCGCGAGTTTCTCCGTCTCTTGTGTAATGGTTGATTCCTTCTTTTTGGAAAGTACATCCTGGTAATCTTCTGCAGCATTATCGCATACATTGTTAATTGGTTTTATGCAGTTCTATGAAAGGGGAACACACTTCAGGATCCCTTCTTTTCGAAGCTTGATGTCCTGCTTGATGTCCTGCTCAATGTCCTGCTCAATGTCCTGCTCAATGTCCTGCTCAATGTCCTTGAACCTGTCCACGACAATAGCTTTATCTCGTGAGGATATGTTCTCACCAGCCCACTGTTCATTCCAACAGCACTTGAGTAAAGAAGCTACATATTAGTACAAATCGGCGACTAACCTGCCTCAACTTCCCGAGCTGTGACACAAACCAACTTAATGACTAGCTCAGAAGCAATTAATGAAGGACTTGCCTGTCTACTGGCCATGATGATAAAAATGAAAAAAGTAGCTATTGTAGTCTTTATCGCATGTTTCAATTCGGGTGGTCTGACTTTGGAGTCAAAAAATTAAGGTCCACTTGCGCATACTTGCTGGGTTGACAGAGTAATGGATGACTACAGGATCTGGAGGCATCAAATATTGATTGACCAGCTTTGGTAGTTGGTAGAATATAATGCCTTCTCCGCCAAAGATTTGCAATCATGAACTTCATATGATGGTGGGGAATCAACAGAATCAACGTACCGGTCTCAAATAATTGTCAGCATGTATTCTTCGGCGATCTGTTGTCTTGCAGGCCATTTATTTGATATAATTCCACATAGCCTGGATGATGCCAACGCGACTCTCCTCTTTAATGCCCAAGACATGATATGTGCGACAAGAAGCCATGTGTGTGAAATTATCAGTCTTGAAGAACATTGACTATTGGTAAGCACTACACTTTGCTTTACATGGCTCCTACAACTGTTGGTTATCGACTTAACAACTGTTGGTCCATAGCTAGTCTTAAATTACATAAATAATATATGAAAAGGCAACTCATGGCATTACAGAAATTCCGAGTCGAAGTCATCGAAGTTGTCTGCCTCATCGTCAGGGTCCCCGTCGTAGTAACACAATTCGTCAGGTAGAGGCGGTGGCATAAATCGACTGAGAGATGATGTCGCACCTATGGAGGCCAGTCAGTAATACCAAGAAAAAAAATACAGTTTGTACTCACTAGTGTTGTCAGAGAAGTCGAATTCACAAGCATGTTCAATGGCCATTGCATAAAGGTCCGTCTCAGCTTGAGCACGACACATCTTTGCATGCAAAATAAGAAACTCCAATGCAATGTTGTGCTTGCATGGATGATTGCCTTTAGTAGCAAGAGCCTGTGCCATGAGTCCTGTTTGACAGGCTCGTTCTGCATGAAGCACATCGTAGAAGGCTTCCTGGATGTTGGTGGTGACCCATGTGTTCAACAGGGGTAATGAAGGGCTGGTGCACTTCAGGGAGACTGTGAGAGTAAACGAGTAGATTAGTTACAGTACTTACATTGAAAATGTCGGATGTCCAGTTGTTGTCACACGTATTGGTGAATTCAGATAGTGAAATTGTAGAGCCATGCAAAACAGAGCAATTTTCCATCCAAGCTTCATCATTTGGGAGGGCATAGGTGTGTCATCTATTTAACCAAGCTTTGCATTTCTCTCGCATTGCTTGTGGACAGGTTAAGGATGCACGTCCTACAGCATGTTTCAAGGTTGCTGAGAGAGACCTGACGTCAGGCTTAACAACTGCTTGGCAGCAATAATAATCAACTCAGACTATTGATTCGTGTGCCAAAATTAAGAAGCTCACATGTCTGATGCTGCTGCGAGTGGTCGATGGCCTGGCTATACAAAGACACCTCCATCTGACCTCGTTTCTTCTTCTCCTCCATGAGAAGATGCTCCAAGATCACATGTCTTCTTCGCTTAAACCCACCAACCCGGATGCTCTGGTGCTGTCACAATATTGCCTCCTGCTTCGCTTCTATAGTGCATTCAACAACGATTTCCCAAAGATCACCAGGATAGACCCGATCTTTGAGCAAAAATGATAAAATTCTCAATTCAACCTTGAGCTGTATGGAGAATTTTCAGGATGTCCAAATGGACGCAAATTTATAGACTGGCCTTGTCATTTGATATGAGACCTATGTAGGCATCCAGTAATCCAATGCCCACAGAGTTTGAGATTTGAAGAAAGTCCATACGAGTAGCTGAACCATCGAACAGCTCCGACATACAAGTTGACATCACTGATCAGATGACTATTCACTGGAAGCTTGATTCAAGGAGATGATATCTGCAATGTATTACTTACTAAAAACTTTGTAGCGGCGACTGATTCTGAGAGATCTAGATCTGAACCATGAGAACCTCAAACCGGCGCATCTCACTGCCGCCAACTGTAACTATGCCAAATCTAGGGCCAGAGCTCAATTTTGGCTCGAAAAATCTTGTAGCAGCGCCTACACCAATGTGACTGGAATAATATTCTGCAGATTATATGATTGTAGTATATCACAACAGTATCCTTTCACGCACGAGGGAGCTGAGAAGGATCAGACAACTGAAAAAAAAACTACATCATGATGATCAGGTGAAAGAAAAATACAAACAAATAGCACGAAATGGAGCAGTAAGAGAGAGAACGTCAAGGGAATGAAGTTGCGTCTGTCCTATTCGCATAAAATTTAACATTAGAGAGCAAAAAGGGTGGACGTATCACCTAAGCGTACAAATATCCAGATGTCAGAGTCGGGAAATGATCCAACGACTAAAACAAAAGTGTGTTTGAATCAAGAGTTTGAGCCAGGTCAAGCAATTTGGTGTCGTGGCGACAGGATTGGACCGGTCATTAGGGCCTTTGGCAGCTGTGATGCCATGTCAAGAAGGTAGAATATAGCAGTTGGAAGACGCAAGCTAAGTCGATGTGAGGGCATCCAAGGTATACATCTGGATGCATCAAAATCAATCGCTTGCAAAAGCTATGTGATCCACGCACCATTCCAGGTAACCTGGCCTCTTCCTCCTTCCACTCCACATTGAAGTTGTCAAATTTGAGCTATTCCATGAATTTGACGAAAGACAAGGGGGACAGAGCTCATTGATGAATTCAGCTTAGCGGTTGTAAAGTAAAAATTTAGCCTTTGAGCCAGTCACATAACATGTTTTGGCCGAAAAAGATGTTCCGATGTAAATACTGGTGCTTGCATCGTGTAATAACATGCGGTTACGACATACGCGTCACCACGTGTGATAGATGACAGCACAACTCTGATTCAGTAACAGAGCAACTAAGTATTATGGTCTACTAGTAATCAACAACTCATTTCTGCAGTGTTGTGATTCGTGAATCATATTTACTATGCACCCTTCCTGAAGGACCTGAACAGACTCGGATGTGGCGCTTCATCGCTGGCCTTGCTCCAACTTGCATGCATTTTTTGCAGCATTTGAACAAGATCTGAAAGTCCCTTGCAGCAATCCCATCACCATCAGACGAGTCGAGCTTGCTCAACAGCTCTGTTTGTTCTCGGTTGGTCCACTCGAGTTTAACAGGCGAGATTCTCTGTTCTTCTTCATTCATCAATAAAGCTGCTGTTTCAATGAATCAAATTCATACCTCTTCACAGGTACTGGAAGGCGGTTGAAGGAGCTAGTTGGAAGAACCCATCTATTTTCACTAGGTGATAATCAGTGTGGGATTTTCTTGCCCATGAAGCACGCTGACCTTGGTATCCGCATGTATCAGAAGCACATCTTGCAATCCAGTAAGTTTTCTTCATGGTCTCATTCCACCATGGATACACTGCTGTCTCTACATATTCTCCTTTTCTACTGCTGTCAGCGCATAAGCAGCACGGATATCTGAAATCGTATTCGGCGCGATAATCCTCTAAGTCAGACGGCAGAATCTTTTGTCCCTCACCATCGGCAGGCCTACATTTGCAACAGAGTCAATGCTCAGGATCTGTACAGAATTCGAGTAATATTTTACCAACACCATTCAATCATTGATCTTGACGAACTGTCGTAGTGTAGCAGGGCAAAGCGGCAAGTCATAGCCTCTGCAATCAGTTTTCCTGACCTCTGAACAGTTTCATGATAACTAGGTGGGGTAGTGATGGTGGAGGAAGGTGAAGATGGCAGTTCCATTGAGTGTCTAGTATTTGTTTTCCCCTCTACTTTAATGGAACAGCGACTTTTAGATTATCATGATGGCCCGTCCAGCCTTTCGTGCCATCATCGACTGGCGCCATGGTTTCTTAGTCTGTGGGAACCGGGTGGTAATGTCGTTGTCCATTGCTGGTGCCATGGGCTGCCCTGTTGCGTTCCCGGGCTGGAGTGGTGAGTTCTTTTGTTGGATCTTCTAGTATTGAACCAACCATAGTAATATTCTCATCCTCTTAGCCCTCTCCATCATATCCTCTCATGGACATGGCACTACCAGGTCCAACTCCTTTCAGATGTGCTTGTACACGCGAGTTTACACAGGAGAGCGCATACACCAAGCATCAGCGCTCGTGCATGAGAGGCAAGAAACGTGTGTTCTCCGCATTATCCAGAGCAAAAGATCTCCTCAGCTCTGTAAAATGGACCCGAGTGGACAATCACAATGGCAGATCTTCAGGTACGCAGTCCCATAACCTGCTGCCGTCTTTTGACAAGGTCAATGAACCATTACATCCAGAGTTCAATGTTGACAGGCCCGGGACTCCGTTAACAATGTACCTCCCTCAGGAGGTATCGCATGCAGTTTTGTCCCACAATGCGCTCATCTCGGCATGTGACACTATTCTTGGCACTGCGTCTATGCAAATAGACGAAGAGGGGTTATCACTGGCCCAGCGGAGGAGCCGACATATTGGTGCTCCTATGCCGGTCCGCTACAGACAGTATGATGATGTGCTTCCACAGCCTCCTCTGAGTGTTCCCTCTAGTCAGACTCAACAACCGGAATTCAACCCACCCGTAAATTCCACTGACACATCCATCAGAGCTCAAACATCGTCGTGGGCACCTCCTTTTCGCACAGTGAGGAACGTTTTTGGGCTAGTACGCCAGTTCTTCACATCGACTTCCCCATCTCATGACCCGGAAGAGGTCGTGACGCTCCTAGATATCAGTTCTGTCCCAGTTGCCAGTCCAGCGGATATCCCTACTGAGCTCTCTGACATGTCATTTCACCCATACCCCAACCAGTCATCTTTTGAGCTGGGTCATTGGTATTGGAACGGCAGCGTGCAGAAGTCTCAGCAGAGCTTCAAGGAGTTGGTCGACATCGTCAGATGTCCGGATTACGACCCTGATGATGTGCGAAATACTCCATGGGACAAGATCAATTTGCAATTAGGAGCGAGCATTGATGTTGAAGGCAGAGATGAATGGGAGGATGAGGATGCTGGCTGGCGTAAAACACAAGTGACAATTGAAGTCCCGTTTTCTCATACCGCACCTCAACCGGACGTTTGACCCTATATTGCAGCAGACATTTACCATTGATCTCTGGTTTCTGTTATTCGTGAGAAACTTGCAAACACTCAGGACAATGAACTTTTCCATTACGAGCCTTACCAGCTGCAATGGTGCGCCCCTCATCTTGAACACGAAGTAAACATTCAGGGTGCACCGTGCACTTCAGGAGTCTCCTAGAGAGATAGGATGTGATTTACCCCATGTGGTCATTGCACTCATGTTTTGGTCAGACGCCACACACTTGACAAATTTCGGTAATTCGAAGCTATGGCCGGTGTATATGTACTTTGGAAATGAATCGAAGTACCGCCGGTGTAAACCATCTTGCCATCTGGGTAATCCTGTGGCCTATTTTCAAAAGGTATGATGGTCATTCTGAATTGATTCCCGTTTATATTGACATTGATGTCTTGTAGCTTCCGGACTCCTTCAAAGATTTCACGGGTACTTACACCCAAGGCAAGGGAAGTTGGTTGCGAATGCACAACTCATTGCCACCAGTGAATTGTTTCAGGCTCAGTGGAGGGTTTTGCTCGATCCCGAATTTTTAGAGACATACGAACACAGGATTGTGATTTTGTGCTGTGACGGTGTCAAACGCAGGTTTTACCTGCGAATATTCACTTATTCTGCTGACTATCCTGAGAAGTAAGTTGTTATTATTGTCTTTAACATATTGCAATTCATAAAAGCCAGGGTTCTTGTCGCAACTATTCAGCAGCTGGGAGGCTGTCCTTGCCCGCAATGTCTTGTACCTGATGGGAGAAGTTCAGAATCTAGGCACGAGTTATGATAGGAAACAGTGTGCTACTCTTGCGCGCTCCGATGCCTCGAGGAGTGAGCTAGTTGCTACCGCACGTGGCTTCATCTACGATATGAATCAGTGGTGTAGATAGCACAGCTGTCGAGTCACTTCTTAAGCCTCATTCATGGGTACCAACTCCTGTGAGCATGATAATCAACTTTTTTTCACTCTTACCAACTCTCAATTAGAACGCATTTTTGGACTGCCTCGGTCCACTTGGGTTCAATGTATTTGTTGTGCTCAGTTGTCGATCTTCTGCACGAGTTGGAACTTGGGGTATGGCGTATGCTTTTGGTCCATCTACTGAGGATTCTCTGCGCCCTGAATAAAGACCTGATCCACGAGCTTGACAAGAGGTCTGTCGAATATTTGATAATTCCTCAGCGCGGGCTAACTATCAATGAACTATGACAGGTATAGACAGGTTCCCCCATTTGGACAAGCGACCATTAGGCAGTTCTCAGCAAACACTTCAGAAATGTCGAATATGGCTGCACGAAATTTCGAAGATCTTCTACAGGTGTGTCTTTGGGACAATTTCCATTGGTCGTTGGGAACTCATTTCACACAAGTGTTCAATCCCGGTCTTCAATGGCCTTTTCCCCAGCGATCACAACAAAATGGTCATGGATCTCCTGTTCACCATGGCACACTGGCACAGACTTGCCAAGCTTCATATGCATTCCGACCTGACTTTAGAAATCCTCGACAAACTAACAACTGATCTCAGTTATCGGTTTCGTGAGTTTAAGGCAAAAGTCTGTCCTGCATACCAAACCCAGGAACTCGACCATGAAGTCGATGCATGATCTCGCCGGCAGGCCAAGGAAGCATCCAAACAGGCAGAGAAAGGCGAGACAAATATTGTTGTGCAAGGGACTGCAGCTCGAAAGCCTAAGGCAGGTGCCCACGCCAATAGTCAAGAAATCGCGAGTTCGAAGCAGCCCCAGGATGTACCTATACCAAAGCAGTCACGGAGGAGAAAGTCGTTCAATTTACAGACTTATAAATTTCATTCACTTGGTGATTACGTGGCTTCAATCCGTCAATTTGGGACGACAGATTCTTATAGCACTGAACCAGTAAGTTGTAGCCTGTCGCTTGTACTCGCTCTAACTCAATTTCTATTAGGGAGAATTAGAACATCGAACACCGAAAAGCCGATACCGTCGTATTGATTGAAGGGCCTTTGTTCATCAGCTCACACAGATCGAGCGCGGTCAAATGTGTTTACGCCGCATCAAGCAACAGCAACAACAACAACAACAAGCCCCTCATGAAGAGGTCAATGAAACAGCAAGTGATCCCCAACTGCACCATTACATTGGCCAAAGTGAGAAGATTTATGACAACTTTGGCTACTACCTTTGCAGCCATGCAAAAGATCCCACAATGAAGGTAATCAACTCTTGACTTTATTATCATTCTTCTGAGATGTTGACCAGGACTTTCTGCCTCGGTTGAAAAACCACATTCTGGACCGGCTCAAGCCCGGGGAGACATCATCTCATTTTGACCAAGAACGTAATTCAATTCTCTTCAAGCGCAACCAAATATATCACCACATGATCGCAAGATTCAATTATACAATGTATGATGTTTGGAGGGCCCAAGATGCCATTAATCCAAGGACGCCTCACTGCAATATTATACTACTCAAGCATCGTGGTGATTCTAATCATGATGACCATGATGCCAACTACGGTTACGCCAAGGTCCTTGGCATACATCACATCAACGTTGTTCAAGCGGGGAACGTGTACAAATCTCGCCAATTGGAATTTCTATTTGTTTGATGGTACAAATCCGTGCAAAGTCACACTTGGGAGACATGCACCTTGGGTCATGTTCGCTTCATGCCTATTGCGGATCCTAATGCATTTGGCTTTGTGGACCCAGGAGTTGTTCTCAGGGCCTGCCACATGATACCGGCTTTCTCTCTGGGCCAGCGCAATCCTAGTGAATCTGGAATGTCTGCCCTTGTGGATGATAAACATGGTTGGCGCGAGTACTACGTCAACAGGTGAGCATTTCTCCCATTTTGATTTAAGTGTGATGATACAATTGTATTAGCTTTGTCGACCAAGACACTGTCATGCGGTTTCATTACGGGCTTGGAGTGGGACACGTGTACTCTCATGAGGCACAGATTGTAGAACCCCCTATTTTGGCGCAACGGGTGCCTCACTTTATCCCTCAGACGACAACGCAGGCAGAACACAAACGTTTGGACAGGGAAGAAAGTCTCACCACCTGCGGGCAAGCTCCTTGTGACGAAGATGAAGATGAAGATGATCACATTGGCGTTGAGGAGTTGGATATGTTTGAGCAGGAACGAAATGGAAGTATGGAATCACTCATCAGGGCACTAGACGAAATGTTTGCTACTGACCACGTGCTTGATTACGAGAATTAGTGTTATATACAGCATATACCCCATCTGATGATACGTGGTGCATCGTCAATCTATGACAATTTCTGGCTGGTTCACGGCAGGCAAATTACCTCAATTTACTAATTGCTGTTGGCGCTTTACTCATTCCTGGTGGACAATATAGTTGATTCCTGGCGCAACAATTCAGTCTTTCCTGCTGGATGATCTGGTGGACAATCTTTCGGGCAATCTGTTGGATGATCTGACAGACACTTCATTCAAGCCGGCAGTCACTATCTATTTTTTTTCCGGCGCGTTCTTCTGGCTGGCTGCCGCTGACTCATGATCATTGTAAGTTAATCAGTTGGCATGTCTAGCCTATCGACTCCTTATTTATGACCAGGGTATGGTTTGCCATTCATTGCAACTCTTTCCCGTCTTCTTCAATGGCCATGCAAGGTAAGTTAACACCAATACCACCTCATTAATAACTTAATCGTAAGCAGTTCCCCTTTGGCTCTACTTTCCTCAGAAGAATCAAGCTTTACAAGTCATCCAACTCCCTGTATGTCACGACTCTGTTGTGGGCATCATCACTGACACTTTTCCTCTAGACTGACAATGTGTGCCATCATCTATGGAATGTTGTGTCAACCTAACTTGTGGTTTCAGCACCCCCTGGACGGGTTTAATGGGCGTTATGTACTTGTTGGGTATTTAGCTCACAATCACTGCCAGATTTCGCCCCTCTATGTGAGTAATCATACTCACTTGTTTCATCTCATCATGTTGGTTTGTAGGGCCCAGAGTGTGAGATGGTGCTGGCCATCTCCTTGGGGTTTAGCAATATAAGCCTACCCATAGTCGGAATCCTTGCTGTACCTCAGGGTTCTGGGGACACAGGTTTCCATACTGTGTATGAAAGACAGGTGAGAAATCCATGATATCGGAGATCTCATCTCTGAAAGGATGAACGCAGCTTGGTGACGGCAATTTTCTTCGAGTGGTCGTAACTGAGTTCTGTTGGCCAGATGCATCAGGGCGTCCCAGTGAGGTGTGGCTCATAAGTATCGCTTTCAGTGCTGTGTACCATGTGCTGATTTTGCCTCATCCTCAGCTTAACGCATTGGACCACACAATCCAATTCCACGAGGCTCTGTTTCCATATGGTTTTCCTCCCCCAGCCCCGCTTGCCACCATCGAGGTAGCACCTATCTCGCACACATTGCAGCTCTTTGCCCCTGCTATGATAGGTCAAGAGTTGGCGTCATTGATGCCGTCCGTTGCGCCAAGTCTTGTTGGTGATGTCGATTATTCCTGCTACACCGACGATTTCGCTGATGCAGTTTGAGACAACTCGAATTGAAGATTTCGGCACCATCAATACATTTCCCCCCGTCGTCAATCCATCAATTGTGTTTCACCAGGATCTGATCTGGTGAGGTGAAGATACTCCAATCGACAACGTGTACCGGAAGGCTATCAACCGTGCGTTGAACAGATCACCATGGAAACAGCTATTATTCATGACAAAGGCCATATACGTCGGCAGCTACTGGGTTGGGTTACAAAACCCATTTGATTTTCTTGAGAAACTACTGGAGGCCTTAGAAAACGACAAACACCTACTCTCTAACTGTTTTGTGATGGCAGTAGAAATGAATCATATGACATTGCAAGAACTTCATGAGCACCCAGGTGGGCGCCTTCCTCAGTTGCCACGAATCACTATCTAACAGCACAATGAGTAATGGTAGAAACTCAGACCGGTGTTCAAGCCATTAGATGGAATGTCCTTCGCTTGACGATATGCCTTTCTCATACTTCACCTTCACTCACTTCTAAGTATTGCGAGCAGTTCGCCAAGTACATCGAGTCTCAGAATATAGAAATGCGGAAGGTCATTTGAGGCTGCATTCTCTCTAACACAGGATTTTCAGGCACCAAGAAAGATGATCAAGATGCTAAGGTTGCTTATTTCTTCCAGCTTCTATCCTCAGATGATCGAGACGAGGTACAAAACTGGAAACCCCACAAGTTCACTTCATGGCTTATCGCGATTCAATATCAGGTGCAGCAAGCTATTTTAGAAATCGTACAGCTACACATGTTTACCGAACTGGTCTGGGTATCCGTGGGTCAGCACAGCAACGGCTTGGCCGAGGGCAACTCCCAAGGGAGAATTGCAGATCTATTTCCCGAAGAAATCCAAGGTCGGGATGGCCTATTGGGTTCAGGTCTAGTTGCGACTTTGCTGACGGTGGTAAGTTTGGCTTCATCATTGCCGATATAAATAACAAAAGTGTTGCTGTACCAGATCTACCACATGCTTCATATCTGGCTCCCAGATAAAACTCCAGGGCGCAAACTATCTGCCATGAATCGGATTATTATGGCATCATTGGGAAAACTGTACGCCAACGAATACCAGTTCCCTCAATTCCATGAGATGATGAGGAAGTTGCCCTTCATCACGTCAGTGTTCTGTGTATGATCAAAACGCGTCATGCTTATCCACGTTCAGGATTACAAATGTCCTACCTATCGACCCCAAAACATTGGAACCGAAAGTGTCTGTGAATGACAACCGGCTAAGGAATATGAGCAACATTTTACCCATCATGATGTATGCAACGGACTCCACTCGCCCCGGCCTCCCCAACACAGTATTCACCTCCATACACTCAGAAAAAGCCATGCAGGAAGTTGATGTTTCATGCTTCCAAGGTGGACCTTGATGGAAGATACGGTTCATGTCCTATCTTGGGGAGTGGTGAGATGTAGGATAACTTCATAAATGACTAAGAATAGGTATGAGTGATGATGTATGGCAAGGAGCAACAATGTACTTTCGAGCATTAAGGATGGTCACTACTGCGCCAAGTCAGACATGAGTTACAGGGGCAGAAGCTCCTGCAGGGCCAGATGGCCTTAACCCATTGGTGGCAACAGGGATTGTGGAGCAGAAGCTCCTGCGAGGCCAGATGGCCTCAACCCTCGAGTTAATATGGGCGGGAGTAAGGATATTCTGAGTTCAAGCCTTTGCCGCGCAAGGTTGAACACAAGTTTTCAGAGCAGAAGCCCAGTGTAAGGCCGGATGACCTCAACCTGCAAACGACAACTTCAAAGCTCTTCAAAGTCGAAGTCATGACACGAGAGAACATAATTTTGAAAGCCCACAAATTGTTTATCCTTGTTTGTTGTGATATGCCAGAATCTTAATTTCCAATTACTTACCGACACAAACGCAACACCACTACTACTTTGGGTGATATTAATTCTCTGTGCGTCATTCCTGTCACTGACTTTGTCAGATGACTCATGTAATACAATCAACTACAATTGGACCAGTTCCCACAAAGGGGAGAAAAGTTCTGGTAAGCTTTCATGATCAGCGGTGTTGAAATATGTAGTCACAATTTAATTGACAGAGCCAAGTTGAGGCATGGTTAGATTTGGTAAGCCCATTAGGTGTGTCACTGCCGAGGGCTTAGCCTAGGTATCCAGCGACCTGAACAATCAGTCATAGCAGTGCCTGATCCGCCCACCTGCCTCGTGATGATCAAGAATACATTTCTCCACGCCGTCAACAAGATGAAATCAACGCTTCACATGAGTGCTATGATTTTTATTCGAACGTTACTTTGACAAGCACACTTCTAGGTATAAATGACTCAACACGATCTGCATCATCATCACTGTATACTAGTAGCAGCACACTGACACGCGCCATCAACATCAATTGTACATTATAATCAGATCACAGTAGAACTACACTCACCCCATCATGTGATCCTTGGCTCACTGTATACTGTGATTTACTACATACTAGCAGTGAGTCGAGCTATACGATACTCAGTCTCCTCTAGCACATATACACATACTATCAATATACCCGATGATCGATCAGGGGTACTAATAATCCCGATCTTGTGATAAGTTCTAAATTAAACGATAAGCGATAAATGATTTTCTTTGGCTGGCAGCGAGATAACTTATGTAATCACCTCTGCAGTGCACTCCCTCCAGCTGCTGTCACCACTGTTCTGTACAGCTGCCTCCAGGCTGACTCTGCAGCTCAGTCCTTGATCACCTTCTCCACCTTGTCTGGATGGCTCTCCACGTCCTTTACAACACGAACGGCCTGCAGCACCTTATGCGACTGCTGGATGATCTCTTTGTCCAATTCGATCTTGTCCTCTGTACATGAGTTCGCAAATGGCGTGTTGAGTCACTTGTCGACTGATTTTCAAATCTTGGGTGAGACGAAGTTTAGGAGGGCCCAGAGTTTGGGGAGGTTCAGTTGGGTGATGAGGCAGTCGCTCACTGATACACAAAGTAAAGTTCTTACCTGTGAGTCCCTTCGATGATGCTCGATAATAATTGACACTACCAATGTCTGGATAGATGGCATCTTCACAAAGATTTCTTGTCTCTCAAACTTTTGAACATGCACACCACGAAAAAAACAACACCGTCGTCAGCATGTGGTCCAAAAAAGTCATCCTCAAGCCCTCCTTGGCTCCGATCTGCATCTCCGATGCTGCAGTGCATCACGCCACTTAACCGATGTTGTTCACGTCTGCTCTATTTGCGGAAGCAAAGATCACAGAGCCAAGTCAAAATCGTGCTGCTGATGCGTTTTGGCGGATTGTAACACTTGCCAGCTGCTCTGTTTCCGGCTCTCATTTCGCAACGGATGCCCTCTGGAACGGTTGTCCTTCTTTTAGCTTCAACCTAAGCTTTCTCCTCTCAGGTAATATCAGGCCCAGGACCTTAGAACTAATTTTCTAGCTGTCATCGCATGCTTAATGTTTCCATGGTGATCCTTTAAACCATTAGCTGCGCCTACAAGGACTGAGATATGTTGTTCAGGCTCGCCTCCATCACACTCCAGAATAACTTGATGGTTTTATCGCTATGTGCGATGATGATGCAGTCTGTTGCTCTCATGCTGATCGCTGCATTCTGTTTTTGCGGCTTCTTGTATGCTCTCTGGACGTGAGTGCAATCGTCTTTATGCCGTCATGACTGTGTTTATCTTTGTTAATCCAGGCTGAGTCGGAATCATGTCCAGTCGGTAACATTATTTGTGAGATGGAGCTAACTATATTGACTGTTTTCTCGCCAGATATTCAGGGTCAGTATACAGTAGTTGTATATCACAATGGTCAATAATTTTCTACAGGACAATTGCGTGGTGGATGCTTGACTTGTGGTTCAGCCTTCATGCCAATGGCTTTGACAAAGCCTGTAAGCTCTCCCTCTTCTGATAGGCTGGATCATAATCGCAAATTTACCTTGTCAGTTGAATTTAACTTTGTTTTCGGGCCTATCCTTATGATCACTTATGCATGTCTGCGTAATACACTGTTGCTGACTGGTGAGCTGTGTTCCGCCACTCGTATATACAATCGCTAACTATTTTCTATAGTTGTCTCTGTAAGTTCACAAAAAAATAGCAACCTTGAGTCATTGAGATATTCGTGTAGATTCTCTCAAATACCTTCTGCAAGGATCAATGAGGATGTTGCAGTGGAGGTAAACCCTTCAACACAATAGTATATAAATTGATACAATCTTTCAATGCAGGCAATGTTCAAAAAAGCTGTGTCTACGATTGAGGGGCAAGTGACATTTGAAGGTTCTCTTGCGCAGGTTCTGACATCTCGCAACTAGTGTCAAGGCTGACTCGTTATTCTCATACCAGCCTCCAATCAACCTACTGGCTCTTTGCATTCTGCTTCCTTCAAGCTATGTACTATCACCAAGGTGGTTCTACAAAGTGAGTCCTAGAGCCCATGCCTTGGAGCTAGCAGATTGAATACGATTCAGGTGAATCTTCTTCCACTGAATACTTGGATCAGAGCCACAAATTTCCCCATCCTACTCATGATCGCTTGGTATGAACGTCAGTGATTAGAGTCGTCGTCGTTGGTTCTCTCTGCTGACTGCTCATCAAGGCCAATCCAAGAAGAATGGCTCGATCGGGTTGTATGAAACGATCACTTCTGCTGCAGAGAAGGTTTTGAATACATTGCAACGTCCCTTGAAGCGGATGTGTAAGTCGTGTTAATTTCTTATAGACATTCCATTTGAACATGAGGGTCACTAAGCTTGCTAGAGATGGAAAAGAAGCTCGACTGAATAATGAACCAGAAAGAAGTGGAAGACGTGTTGGCGTGCAATATGACTGTATGTTTCACTTGCCTACAATATATGATTGGTCTATTAAACAAATGATCAGACTGCATGTAAACTTTGAGACGAGGCAGAGAATTCCAACTTGGTCCCTGAAGGTTGAAGGGCGACCATTAGAGGTATGTCCATTTCAACGAGGATCAATGCATTGCTTTAACATTCTGAGGTTTCCCAACTAACGTGCACGAGACAGGGTTCCTCCTCAGAAGTTATCAGCTCTCATCAAATGAATGATTGTCAAGCCCGACCATGACCCAACTTTGTATCCAGTTGGGAATGTCGTTAAGGTATGCCAGCTTGGTTGAAATGAGGTGGTTGTCTTGTTCTGATTTGTTGTTTCAGTGGCCTCAGTGGTCCAACAATTCAGCAGCCTCTCAATAGGTTCACCGTAAGGTGAACTGGAGACTAGTGGACGACAGTGCGCCTCTCAAGCAGACATCAGATCAGTATAAAGTGATTCCAGACCTGGGTATGTGTTGTGCATCTCGAGTTCTTAACTTGATGACATATCACATTAGTGTCCTTGATTCACAGCCTTCGCCTGAACTCAACACTCTTTTCGAGGGCTATATCTTTGAGGTCATAGGTGTTTCAACTACACCGATTATGTACGTCTCACAGCTTCGCCTTTCATCTAGCACAGTACACCTACTCAACTTCTTCATCGTTGCCATCATCACCTGAAGTAGGGCAGTCAGTTTGTTACAAGGAGTGCGCATCAGACATACTCTGAATTGGAGAAGGTGTGTCCCAGGCGATCTGGTGAGCAGAGCAAGTATTGATTCCATGAGGTGCGTATTCTTCCAGCACCTTTGCCCAATAATGTTCCTCTAACCAATGAAGTCTATACTTCTGATATAGCTCAGCAAGCCTTGAGCAGCCTAATTCCACAAGTTGTAGTTGCTCTTTGAGCTTAGCTACAGACTCCATGTCGCCTGTTCCATGTGCTGCCTCGCCTCTTTTGTGGCTTTTCACTGGGCAAAGGGCGACCTCATTGTTCCCCACCAAGAGGCAGTTGTCATCATCGTCCACCTCGCTACCCTCGCCCCTAGGATCAGTGTTTCCCACTAACTCAATCCTAATTAAAGGTATTCAAGTTAGCAAACCACATACGTGGTGAGTGATTGGATAGTTACCACAAATTTAAGTTAATACTAGTATGTCCTTGCAGTTTGAAGGTCTGACACAAGGATTGTGACATATTGGCAGTCAGTACTCTCTGATAGCGAGCTACGACAAGGATGTGAACGGCAAGTAAGTTTCATCTTCATCTTTCATGATAATGTGATTTTTTCTAGCCCTCCAACTCAAGCCCGTGGTGATGGCATCTCAAAAGACTTCATATACAACCATGCTGGGACGGTCGTCCCAACCGTGGCTAGCTGTTGGCGTTATACGCCAGTCACTTGCCGGCCCTATATGTCAGTCACTCCGGCCCTATATGCCAGTCACCACGCCACTGACACTGCCGTAAGTTTCACCATTTATATCACATATTGTAATGCTATGGATAAAAAGTTGTATTCCAGCATTCGCAAAGCCCGAGCTACCTTTTCTTCATTGTTATTTCTCATGACCACTGAGGACACCACTTCAAACGTTCCAAGTAAACACGGATCATCAGCCCTCCAAATGGGGCCCCGAAAAAAAGCGTAAGCTGTCTCTGATGTTGCCCACAGATTTTTTTTGACTCATCCTATTGCTGACAGCTCCACATCTGATCCGCTTATCTCACATGGACAACACTTTGGTCGAACAGTATTTGCATTATGCAATTACCCTTCCCTGCTCACTAACAGTATCTTGAGACTGGAGCAGATGGAAGAGACTCCATTGGAGGACTTCTCCGCTGAGTAAATCAAATGTAACTTTCTGTTCCCTCGCTGACTGGTATATTTGGTAGCGAGCGGCAAGAGCATCGTGTCTTCAAGCAGCTCTTAGACTCCTATCCCGGCCTCCTGGAGCGATTGAAGAACGGGTCTGAGAAGGAAATCCTTCACGTTGGAGAATTAGTATGTTGTTCTGTACATGGCCAGTGTTTCCTACTTATGATTTACAGATTGGCAAGGGAGCTGCGGGCGCAAGAGGCGACGATATGAAGACACTGAAGTCTGCAGTACTTGATTGGATTTCCCCAAAAGGAGACACAATCCAGCCTCATTTACACAGAAATTCAAAGATCAACCGTGGATTTAACCACGAGCTTACAGGATCCTTACTCTGTCGTGCTGGAATGGACTGGAACGACCCAGAGTATGTATCGGTTTGCTCATATCTGCTATCCTGAACAACCCATTTGCATTTCTTTATAACAGGACCAAGGAAAACCTCCGGAGCGGCAAGATGTTGGTCTGCGGAGACCAATGGCCCATTTTCTTGTACACGCAGTATACTTATGACCCAGATGATCCGTGGTGTGGTCTCCTTAGGAGTCGATTGCTTGTATGCGTGAGTGACGTGCATCTTTTCACGAAGTCCCCTCACTATATTGTATTTCACCAGGCTTACAAGCATGTTTTCACGTCTCCAAGTTTGGTTGAAAAGGAGCCTAAAGCTACACGATCCGGAAATGCTCGCCTCCATGGCATGAACCACTAACTTTACATACAGTGGTCATGGATCTTCGCAGTTGGGAAAGATGCCAATGCACTGCTGCTTGTCAGGCACCTTGTGTAGTTAGGCTAAATCTGGTCAATGCAGGCTTACCTTACAATCACATACCTCATGTCCGCGCCAATGGAGTTTTTGTTGGAAGTGCAAGAGTAAGCTAGGCTTGCATGACATGAGCACGCTGACACAAATAGCTATTGAGTTGTGATGCCCTGGCACCCTTGGGCCGTAGGCAGTTGTCATCCAGAACAGTCCGGCCATATAAACATTTATCCACCACTAGCATTTATTTAAATATGGTGGAAGAAATAAAATCAGTCGAAGGTTACATGCTAAGACCAATATAGGGCAGAATTATTGTGTATTGTCACTGGTACTCAACAAGGTGACCACGGGCACTTTGGGCAACTTAATCTTCCTGGTTGGTGTTGCAATATTTGACATTTCGGCGACGAGATTGCAATCAAGCTATCACACTTGTACATTTGGCAGGTGTCCATCCATCTTAGTCCGGGTATTCAAAGCTTTCTCATGCGGAGTACAATTATGATAAACTTTATACAAATTTTATATCGGATAGAGCTTTCTAATACTTTGTCATTTTCAGGTCATTTGCCTGATGGAACGGGCTCGTAGGCTGTAGCCGCATTTGGAACCCTACGCCAGGATTACGGTATCTGCCGAGGCCGTGTCAGCTTCCGCCACTTTTGCTGATGTACCTGTACCTTTGAAGGAGAGAGGTACTAGGACGACCTGGACGATGTCGAGTGCGAGAGCGAGTGCAATTGCAGCTTTGACGCGTCTCCGATTCCAAATTTCGATGTCATTCACACGCCAAGAGCTGCCAGACCAGCATAGGCTAGCAAACCTAACAAGCTTGCGATCTCGATACCAGTAGTCTGAGGCCAGACTTTGGTCAAGACAACAGAGACAACATAAGCAAGACTGTCAGCGAGAAAAGTGAATGCGCTGAGACTGAGGAGAATGAGGATGCACGACTGCAGCTAGAGGGGTGGTGTGTCATTATTTATCGATGCCTTGACTCGAACGCTAGATACCTGGAGTCTCTGATTCCAAATCTCGACGCACCAGCAAATCCCGCATACAATGCCAGTACCCAGAGCCCCCCGTGTTAAACGCATTGCACGAGTTTTGCCTCCTGTGTCAATATTACGGATCCATCCATGCCTCGAGGCGATACCGTATACCAATTAGCAATGCTTCTCAGCGAATGGTCTGCAGCATGGCTACCTGGTGCCGGACCGTCTTATAAACCCTGAATTCGAAAAGACCCCATCACGAAGTCACTCGCTTCACTTCCTGAAACCTGCCTGGGCCTCCAAAGTTAACCCTACCCATGATGTGAATTGCGCCTGAAGAGTGAGCTTTCTCCCACATTGTGCCTCAACCCTTCATCGTCAGTATTTTGCAGTGATGCCCCTACGAACTCATGGTGTGGCTTAGACTGAACCACGCGACTATCATCCCGCTACTTGGCATCGCATACGTCGACTCAATCTCTGCATTTCCTGCTCTCGTTTCCCAATGGATGTCCTCTGGGACATTATATACCTACCTTGAGCAAGGTACAATTACCCTTTCCGCTAGAGTTCAATTGGTGAGTCCCTTCACAATAATTACATAGACTTCATCAAGTGCTCATTCATTTTATGCTACTACAAGGTCGTGGGCGTTGCTGGTGGCCTGAATTACTGTTCGTCGACTCCTATCATGTCGTTGTTCTTTCTTTCTTAATGCCCATCCAGTCCACTCGCAGAATGTTGTCCACGGAGACCTTCATCCTGTATGTACGATCGTCTCTTTGTGAATGTGGCACTCACTCGTGCTATGTCTCAGCCGAATGTGCTCATTGATGATTCAGGGAATCCATGTCTCACTGATTTTGGTCTCGCGACAGTCGTAGGTGACGCAGAGTTGCAGCTGTCCGCGACGACCGCGACTCGTAGCTTCGATTCTCGATGGCGTGCGCCTGAAATCATTGCAATCAACGGTGAACCTGAAAGACCGTCTTTCAAGAGTGATATCTATTCATTTGGTGGTGTCATGCTTTTTGTGCGATTTCTTTGTTTTCGGTAGTCTATGTTAACGTTTCTCATCTCAGATCGTCTCGGGGGATAAGCCATGGAAAGAGAAGAAGAACCCACTTCAAATCTGCATCGCGCTGTCGAATAAAGCCGTACATGCGCGTCCTGACAACATCCTTGACTATCATTGGGACTTGATTCAAAGCTGCTGATCTTGGGACCCAGAGGATCGCCCAGGGGCAGCGGAAGTTATTGCATGCATTGCAAGGGAAAATGATATTGTTTTAGAGAGAGTGGCGCCGGGAATAGCTCCATCATCAATCTCCTAGCGGGGAAGCACTCCGCCAAGATCTCCCCAGATGCTGAGCAGCATGCATCGCATTACGACGCATATCACGGCGACCCCGATAACATCAGTGATGGTCCGGAGCCTATGGGAGTTCTTAATCACTTCGATCAGTTTGGAACCAAAAACTCGCAGGTTGGGCAGTCTAAACATCTCATTCGGTCGTCAATACTGATGCATTCCACTTAGGAATCCGTTTTAGAACCGACACTACATGGCACTATCCGACAGGCACTTCCTAGAATGGATAGAGTGTACGTAGTTTTCAGATACTCTTCGTGCCGTATTTGCCAACATTGGTCGACTTTCGCAGCAGGATTTATCCAAGGTTCCGACTACTGATAATAGGGAATGTCTGTCCGTTCATCGTCTTCAAGTGTAGATGACTCAGGCACCCACTTTGTAGACTGGAGTTGGAAAGTCATCACTGATCTATGTGGCATTTAGAATAAATAAAGTGGTCAAGTAGATGGATTAGTACCGCATGGCGACAGATGTTGACGCTCGCCCACCCTTTACAGCATATTCCTGAACATATGCGAGGCAGAGCGGATATCGACACGGAGTTCATCGGGCCAGGAAATGAGCAAATTGTCCTCCACGATAGTGAGGGATTCGAAGGTCGCGACAGCAGCAGCTTTCAAATTGCAAAAGAGTTCATTCGCCGCCGACGCGAAATGCCCGAACTGAAGGACCAAATACATGCGGTCTGGTATGTTGTTCTAGTTACCACTGCCACACTGCCATGCTGGCACTATTTGAAGGCTCTGCCTCTCAATACCTCATGCCAAGGGACGTTTGCTTGAGAGCGAAGTGGAGGAGTTCCTAAAATTGAGGAGAGAAATACTAGGCAATAGTGCGCATTGATTACGTCTCGTCTCTCGAAACTCACGTTCCAAACTATAGTTCCGGTAATTGTTGTCTTCACAAAGCATGACGTGTTTGTCGACACACTGGAATTGAAGGCAATGGAATCGAAGGAATATGATGAAGTCGCACTCGAAAAGCTTACAAGAGACACTTTGTATGATCTGTGTATCCGGCCACTCAAGGATGTAGCTGGGAGTGATATCCCGCACGCAACTGTTTCCAGTGAGGAGCATTCATTTCTCTAGTCTCCGCTGCTGACATACCTTAATAGCGAAGAGTGAGTACGAGAGCACCGTGAGACAACTGATCGATCTCACAATAACGAACGTCGAAAAATTTGTCGGCCAAGAAGTAGCATTAGCCATGATGAGAGCTGTTGGCAGATCACTGCTGTCGCCGGGGCAAAACCTGGCAGTTGGTGGAATCTGTGGGGCAGAATTTTACAGACCAAAAAGGACCGCGGCATACGAGTCAAACAGTAGTACCGACCCTAGTCTTATAATCAGCATTTTGAGTGTGCAATATAATGGTCGTTTTCGGGTGAAACATACGGGTACGATGCCCCTGACATGCGCGAGGTGCTGTTGCTGAAACCGGGCGGGAAGTGGGAAGATTTCGCAAGTACCAGCGAACATCAAAGCAATGATGCAAGAACCATGTTGACTGCCAAAGCAGACATCCGACCGAATGATATCAATATCAATACAGCACGGTACCACACACGAGACGTATCAAAAAGCAGAAATCCAATCGCAAACACACCATATCACTGAAAAATGCATGTCAAAAAAATGATGAGATGATTTGAGTCGTCGCAGGTCGTCAATAGCAATCGCAGTGTCGTCAACAGGAAATGATCGTCAAAAACGCATGTCGAGGAAAGGAAAGAGCGAGAGATATAAGAAAAAGAAACATCAACGCAAACCTCAAATCATCTAGATAAAACTCTTCCTCTTCCTCTTCTTCTTCCTCTTCTTCTTCTCATCCTTCTTCGAAACTTCCTGCCACCCCTCGTCTACGCTCTGGTAGGCTCAGGCTGGTGTAGCACTGGGACATGAGGCGCTCGCGGCATTCGGGCATGATTAGGATGGCCGTGCCATTTGTCAGAGCATTGCAGTACTGCGGCGATACAAGTTGGACTCATGTGCAAAGCTGTGCGGAGGGTCGGGGAGTTAAGTCGTCCATTAAAACACGTGTGATAAAGCATTCTGGAAAGTTCAAACAGCCTCAATGATGGCTTGGGCGTCTAGACTCTAACTTATAAGATAAGAGACAAGGCAGTGTGACGCTGGGAAACAGAATAAAAACGGCGAGTACACACCCTACACTTAACCGCGCTCGACACCATCAAGCTCCTCCAGAATGGCAAAAGACATGGCGCAGCCTATCATTCCAAACACCACACCCGTTCGGGTGTTCGACTTCGATGGTCATGAAACATTTTGTGACATACGTGCAGTCGCAGTTTTCCCCAATGGTCAACGTATGGTGACCTCGTCAGGGTGGTTGGGTTATAGGTTATATCTGTGGGATTTGAAGAACGGTATCATATTGAAGCAAATGGAGAGGCTCCAGCCCAAGACACATGTACAGGCACTGGCGGTATCACGAGACGGGCGAATTATAGCAAGCGGTGACTCCCAATATGGCAGTTGGGGGGTGGGTGGAAACCTCATTGCCTGGGACGGAGATACTGGAGAATTTCTTTCCCAAGTCGACGAAGCCCACCACCATTCGATCAACTCGATGGATTTTTCTCCAGATGGAAGAATGCTAGTAACGGGTGGACGGCATGGTACAGCAAAGCTGTGGAACACAGAAACATGGAAACTTCAAGGAAATCCAATCAAATGTGGCGGTGGTTCGGTCCTTTGCGTTCGGTATTCACCGTCTGGCGAACATCTTGCCATCGCTACACAGCAGAAAATCCAAATATGGAATCCAAACACAAGGGAATGCACCGCAAATTTGAACGGGACGAGCGACAACTTCACATCATTCGTATGGATGCCCGATGGCACACGGCTTCTCTCAGGGAGTTACAGTCATGAATACCCCGGTATTATACGGGAATGGGATGCATCGAGCTGGCAGGAGATCGTTTCTTCCCGGAAGAGCCATAGTAGAAGCATCTACGACATTGCCGTGAACTCTACTGGCACTCTCGCCGCCTTCAGATCTGATGACCACTGTATCCACCTATGGCGACTCTCGGATCAACAAACCATCGCAGTATTCAAGCACTCTGATTGGGTGAATTGCATCACCTTCTCCACGGATGGCAAACACATCCTCAGCGGAGGTGCGGAACTGGGGATCTCAGAATGGGCAGTACCAGAAGACGTATTAGCGCTTCTCGATGCAGAAAGAGTGCGACGGCATCCATTGTTTCATAGCCAATCCTCATTTTAGTGATATATAGGTCATCAAGCTCAATCCATCGTCCTATCTTGGATACCAGCTGAAGCACGCGGTGTTGCATGGCACGCAACGCTATGACGAAGCGATCGAGGTCTTCCAGATCATGCTCTCCAAACTGGATGATGATCTCGACACTCAAATACGAAGTGAGGCATCAATTTGAACTCGTCCACCGAGATGCTTAACTCTTTTCTCCAGCGTTACGCCGGCAGTATCTCAGTCCATCTGAAGCCGAAGGTGCTATTCGAAAGGTCATCGACGCCCAACTCGAAAATGCCCCGCTTCGTGTCTTTGATACCACCACCGGGTGTTTATGTGATCGAGAGGCACGGATATGCGCCTTCAACACGAGCGCAAAGTACAAGGAGCTTCTGTCATTCGCAATGATGCATGCAGACCGCCAAACGGAGCGCATCGAAGAAATGGTGGCGATGTACTTCTCTTGTGTCATGCTATCACATAGATGGGAAGGCAGGGAGCCACTGCTGCACGACATCCGTGACAAGGTCGTGTACAGTCTGAGTCCAGCCGGCGGTATCACCAAGTTGCAGTCATTCTGCAAAATTGTTCGTGATGCAGGATATCGCTGGGCGTGGAGCGATACCTGCTGCATCGACAAGATTAACAATGTCGAGCTCCAAGAATCACTCAACTCCATGTTTGTCTGGTATCGCAACTCAGCGCTTACCATTGTCTATTTGTCCGATGTTCTGCCTTCATCGAAGCCTGGAGCACTAGCAGAGAGTGCTTGGACCACGCGGGGTTGGACAGTAGGAGAATTCCTCGCTCCCAAAGTTATTCGCTTTTATCAGAAGGATTGGACCCCATATCTCGACGATCACTCTCCAAACCACAAGGAGTCCATCGCAATCATGCAGGAGTTGGAGGGTGCGACGGGCATAGATCCAGGGGCCATCGTTGCCTTCCGTCCAGGGATGGCAGGCGCCCGGGAGAAACTCCGGTGGGCGTCAACGCGTGTTACTACGTTGCAGGAAGACATTGCATACTCATTGTTCGGCATCTTCGGCATCACCCTTCCTGTGATCTATGGCGAGAAGAAGCATAACGCACTCGGGCGGCTCCTGCAGGAGGTCATTGCTCAGTCGGGTGACATTAGTGCCCTGGACTGGGTCGGCAAATCCTCCGAGTTCAACAGCTGTCTGCCGGCCGACATCACTTCATACAAAGCTCCACCATCCACGCTACCATCTCTATCTGACGGGGAAATGCAGACATCAGTTTCCTCATTGCGAGATGCTGGTGCTGGAGAGCCGGCTTCGAAATTATACACCATTCTTGATTACATAAGCGCTCCTCGTTTCGCGAACCGTCGACTACATCTCCCTTGCATTGCATTTCCTGTCACAGAAATCAGACGGAGGTCTGACCACAACCAGGAGACACAATTCACGTATGGAGTCAAGGCAGCTGGGCTTCATGACCTTCTGATCACCACAGAAGACAAGCTGGCTCAGTTCTCGCTGGCAAAGCGCGGCCGGCGGTCATTCTTGCTTGTCCGTCCGTGGAATCGTAATCTCCTCGAGATGTCTGACGTTGTAGACGATACGGAAAGTGAGGAATATAGGTCCGCTGTCGGCTCTCCGGCACACGATTCGTTCAGCGAGTCTTCGGAAGAAAATGAGCCGGTTCATTCGGAGTCTCGCTCCAGAGCGTTACAATTGGTCGTTCGCCTTGGACAACCTTTTGGGGCATTTTTGCTAGCGCAGCGGCAGGGCAAAGAGTATACGAGAATCGCATCCGATCGTGATATCATTGCACAAGTGAGAGACATGACTTCTGTTCATACCATGATGGATGTTAGGACGCTGGAAATATTGTAGCTCACTGAGTCCACATTACACAGGGCGCTTTGGCTCATTTGATGAGTGAATTGTCCGCTGCCGCTTTATATCTACTTGAATCCGGCCAGATACGTCGTATTGATACGCGCTGCTAGACACAGACCGCTGAGATATACTTATTGCAAATCGACTATCAGAATGACATTGCCTAACCTCATCTTTAACAGTTGGGCATCGTAGTGAAAATCACGCTCTGATATCAAAATTCAGACCTACATGAAGAATCGAAGCACATCAACACAGGAGAAGACAGGAGTGTTGACGAGTCCGGTTCTTTCACAATATACGGAACGCCCCTTATGAGTGCGTCCACTCTGCCTTGCGTTTCTCAGCAAAAGCAGCCATACCTGGCACAAGGAAAAGCAATCAGTGCAACGAATGAGACAACACAGATAAGATACCCACCCTCCTTCTGATCCTTGGTTGCAAACAAGCCATGGAACAACCGCTTCTCAAACCTCAGCCCCTCAGCGAGGCTCAATTCGAATGCTGCATTCACAGCCTCCTTGCCCGCACTTACTGCGATATGTCCCTTGCTTGCAATATCACTCGCAACCTTCACGGCCTCATCAACGACATTGCCCTCTCGTACAACTCGTGCGATGCCCCAGCGTTCTGCCTCATCCGCAGAGATTATACGTCCGGTGAGGACTAGTTCCATGGCACGTGATTTACCAATGAGACGCGCGAGACGTTGAGTACCGCCGCCGCCAGGGATGACACCAAGGTTGACTTCTGGCTGGCCGAGTTGTGCTGAAGGTGCTGCGAGCAGAATGTCAGCCTGCAATGCGAGCTCCAAGCCACCACCGAGCTAAAGGAGAGAACTTCAATGAAAGCACAATAATTGACAGCTAATTTTGAGGACATACGGCGTAACCGCTGACAGCTGCAATAACTGGCTTTTTAAGCTTAGGGATAACCTCCCAGTTAGCGAGGAAGTTGGTGGTGTAGGCTTCTGCGACTTCAGAGGAGTTTCATTAGAAAACTTTCATATACACATGAAACTAACACACAAGACTTGTCCTTCATCTCCTTGATGTCTGCACCAGCTGTGCACAAAATTGTCTAGTCTAGTTCGTGATCCGAATATCTGAGAAACACACCCGCAAATGCACGTTCTGACCCAGTGAGGATCATAGCACCGACACTGGCGTCCTCATCAGCCTCCATCATCGCATCAGATATATCTTGAAAGTGTGCCGCATTGAGCGCATTGAGCGCCTTGGGTCTGTTCAGGGTGATGAGCGCTACGCCTGGGCTGGGCCGCGAGACAAGAACATTGGCGTATTCACGCTGGACGTGCAAGCTGGTGGAGAAGAAACGTGTGCTGCTGCTGACTTGGCGAAGTGTTGAGCGGGATAACGCGAGGAACGACATTATGAACCAGGTGAGAACCTTGAAGCAGTGCGGGGAAGCTCTGATGCGAACGGACCGGGACGCTCAAAGTTGCCGAGTTCCGTGCCAGACTCCAGTGCGAGGTTCCACGTCCTCTTAGAGTCTGAATTAGGCGAGACTACCTACTCCAGGATAGCTCCAGGATGCCTGATATACAGCTGAGGCCGATGCTCTTCCAATTTTCCAGACTTTTCTTCTCTTGAACAGTTCGCCAAGCAGCAGCGATTGACGCCATTGATGTGTTCATACGTGGAGCGAGACTACATACTTGTCTTCTTGCTGATATGTCGTTCGGAACGTTCCCGATTGTGGAAATTTTAGACTTGGTGATGCCTTGGCATTCAAGGTTATCTTCGAACGAGCACCTCGTCGGGTGTCATGGAACACGATAATCAAACAGAGGTCCTTAATTCGTGAGTAGCTCAGTCGACTGTTGAACACCAGCTGTTGCCAACTGAATTCTGGCCGATTGGCAGTCTTCTCCAAAAGCAGAACGAAATCCTTGACGTCCTTAAGCGCTCAGAACTCGCAGAGAAAGCGGACAAGGACGTTCGATTACAGTTCTGGGAAACATATGAAGTCGTAGCAGGGGAAGTCGACAGCGAATTCCTGGAGCGGTATAACGGAGATATTGATATCATCCCTACTTTCGTGCGTCTCTTTCATCGGAACTGGTTGCGAACCATCTCAATACGATCTTGCAGGCGGGCCTCTTTTCAGCTGTCACCACCTCCTTCATAATCGCATCACAGCCTAATGCAGCGGACACCACCAATGCACTACTCACTCAACTCATATTACTCGCGGCAAATGGTACTTCAGCACCCCAGAGTATTACGCTCCCGCAACAGGCAGGATATTCGTCTAGTAATGTTTGGGCTCAAAGCCTAGCCTACGCCAGTCTTCTATTTAGCCTCCTGGCTGCCTTTGGTGCAATCCTGGGCAAACAGTGGCTAGGCTATTACAAGTCTAACAGATACGGTCATGGTTCATTAGAGGAACGTGGAAGAAGACGGCAGCAGAAAATGGAAGCACTAAGGACGTGGTACTTTGATGCCGTGGTTCAGTCCTTTCCGGCTTTATTGCAGGTTTCGTTGTTCCTTTTCGGTGCCTCCCTCAGTATCAACATGTGGTCTCAGCAGCAGACCATTGCACGTGTCATAATCTGCATAACATTGTTCGGCGTTACGCTATATGGATTCACAGTCTTTGCGTCCCTCATGTCTTCGGATTGTCCCTTCCAAACGCCTGTGTCTGTTGTTATCAGGCTTACCTGGCAGGTTACAGGAGTGCGCGCAGTTCAATTCTATGATCTATGCCATTTGCGACATGCCCCGCGATACATTCGACTAGGCGTGGTACTCGGGAAGTCACTTCTTTCGGGACTCGCTAGCGCTAGAAGCATGCTGTCGGCTCTCCACCGAACAGTTACTACCTCTTTTACACGTTCCATCGGATCCCTTTTATCTGCCCAGTCCCGTGCTTCCCGTCCTCCCGCTATCTGTGATCTCGAGTTCGGCAAACTTCCGTCTGAAGTAACGGAGCCATGCCTTCCCGTGATTTCTCTGTCCTACGAATTCCCTGCCGTTTCCATCGCATCCTCGGATGCTCCCTCTGTAAAGTGGTTGCTCGAAACATCCACAGATCCCAACGTATTCATTGCAGCTTGTCATCTGGTTCCCGAAGTCGAATGGCCATTCGATTTTGATGTTTCCGGGATAATTTCTCTCTTGCATCGTGCGCTTGGGAGCTGCTTCGATACCAAGGATCGACTGTTAGCGCCAGCGAAAGAACGGGCTTTAGCTTGTGCAACAGCTCTCGTACACCTCAGTGGAAGGGAATACCTTCGACTAGACGGAGAGTACTATTCCGCCGCACAATGCCCTTCTCAGCCTAGATATCTTCACTTCTGGCACCTCCTCAGCTGGGAATCGCTGGACGCTGATTATGCGTTGAAGATTAACCTTGGACAGAAATGGATAGCTGATTACTCCTATCGTTTCTTCCGAGATACACCAACATTCTCTTCGGCGTCTGATGCTACATTGTTGTGGCTCTCTCAAGTCCTTCCATATGTTTTCCTGCTTCATAAAGACATCGACGAGCTTGCGCAGATGGAGGATTTAGCATTGAGCATCATCTCGATACTCCTTGAAGCTAAAGTACCAAATAAAGCCCCGTCAGCTCAAGTGCTCGCCAATTGTACACTTCTCGCTGGCATCTTACTTGGACTAAATGTCGACAAAACGGTGCTTGTTAAGGTTGACAAAAGGTATTCCAATTGTCATGTTTCCGTTGGATTACCTATCTGACCGCGACGAAAGCGCTGCTATCGATGTGCTTGTTACAAAACTCCTCGCCTGTCTACAAGGTTGCGTCGATGGAGCACATCCACAACACTACGCTTGCAGAGCCAAGAAATGTCTCCCGCATGCCCTTCGCATCATTGAACTGACAGGCGCGGTTCCGCTCGACGGCTCGTTTTTCCGAGCGGGCCTCGCTTGCTGCAAAGAAATCTTCCTCGAATACTCTGCGGTGTCCGATAACAAGACCGAGGACTCAGAAGTCATGCAGAGACGCCTGTTCGAAGCAGGGGCTGCACTGCACACTGCTATCTGTATCCCTCGAGGCCCTCTCGGAAACGTCTACCAGCCAGACGACTCCTTCCTATACTGGTATGGGGAGTTTAGCTGGGTGCATGATGCTCGTTCATCCCACGAGTTTGATTGGCTCATCGATTATATCTGCGAGCTGCGAGAGCTCGAGGGTTATGAGGTGGAGGACACCCTTGCGGATGCACTCCTGGCACTTAGTGCTATGAGGAGTCTCGGAAGTCGGGCGAAAGAGACAGCTTATCTGGAAATCCTCTTGTCATCCATGGGACCAGAGCAGCCCTCTCGGTTGCGCTATGCTGCTTTGCGAGCTACATACGAAGCCCGAACAACACTACTGGCTGCCATAGAAGATACAGATGGCTATGACAATTTACGGGAGAAAGTACTTGAGCTCTCTCCCGCTATCCTTACTGCTGTCTCCCCTAGTGAAGATGCTAGTGTGGAAAGTAGTCGCGATGTCGGGTTCGACGAAGGACGCGATGGATGTTACCTGAAACTCGTTTTTACCCTCGTGAAGAATGCTGCATGGCGCAGTCGCCTTTCCCAAGACGACCATATGAACAGGTGCATCAGCCTTCTCACTGAAGCCGCGGACAGCAACCCCCACGCGTTCTACCTTTCCGCTATTTTTTTGTGGATCTCGGCTGTTTCAAGGTCCTTGGAACTTCCACTGGATGATATGTTCTCAAGGGAACAATTATCGCCACTCATCCCAGGTGCATGGGATGCCTTCCCTAGCGTGTATCTCTCAGGCAATGACGACTGCGTGGAAATCTTACCAGCGCTCGCGGAGTTGACGCTCGAATATCTCCCACTGGACAAGTTTACGCTTGAGACGCTTGACGAGAGGATAGACTGGGTGCTGGATGTCCTGAGAAAGTATTCAGAGCCTCAGAACATTATTTCCGCGGTTGAAACATTATTGGGGGTGGTCAGAACCAGGTTAAACGCACCACTTGTCAGTATATGATTCACAATGGACTACTTGATCTACACGTACGTCTAATATATAATCCAAGTCCGCGATGTAAGGATGGTCACCTAACACTTAGGCAGCCCAAGTCAAAACCTGCCTTATCTGGCTTGCTGTGGATGTTTTGTCTGACTACGCTCCAGACTGAGCTGGAAGTCCGGGCCCTCAAGGACGATTTTTTCATGATCATACAACAACATGAACTTCTGAATGTGATGCTGAAGATCAATATCCAAGTATCACGAGGACGCCACAGGACGCCACTCGTCAACGACTTCCGAGTCGGAACCACTGTTTGATGACCTGTCCTGGGTAGATTGTAATACACAGGTGCCGTAGGAATAATTTCCGCTGGAGATCATGATGCACTGATGTCGACTGCCTTTCTCATGGTTCTTCTGTCTGATCGACGTCTCTGCTCAATACACTACCCGACTCGACGCCACATCATCTCTGATAATTTAATCAATGTGGCAACGCCGGACCGACGGCAAGCCGGGAAGAATAGGTCCTTGGTTCTAACTTCTGAAGGTCCGAATCATAGTTGGAGACACAGAGTCAACATGAACTCCAATGTTCCTTTGCTGCGGTCGTTATCGTACCGGGGATCTTGCTATCAGAGTTCTTATTTTATTAAGGCCGGTGCTTGTGCTTCATCTCAATTGCAGTCGGAAGGAACCTCCGTTCCTTTTATCTATGTATACAACTCTGGTACCGGCGAGCCAATCAAAAATATTGTATATCCATACGTGAGCTACCGGATCGTTCGTTCCCTCTGCTTTTGAACGGTCTTGACATTGATATGGAATGGCTATAACTTATGGCGGCAGAACGACCCGCTGGTGATCGGTAAAAACATGTACCATGTACCATGTGCAGCCTTAGCAGAGCTTCGCTCATTTGGGTAGGGTGAGGAATGCGGTGGATAAATCAAACGGCGGCGGCGATCAGAAGAGATGTTCTGTGCATCGTTGATTCGTTCTTGAACTGGTGCGGATCGAGCCGGAGGTTGATATGGTTTTTCCAAAGGCATCCATAATGCTATGATTTCTTGTACCTCTCGAACGTTATTAGAAAGCGAGTAGGCATGAATTTCATGAGCATCGGGGAAATGAGGGACATGCATCTCGTTCTTGGTGATATTCGTCTGGAAGCTAAGGGACGTGACAGAATCGTGTGTGTCCTGTGGGTAATACAGCGCTAATGCCTCAACTGATGTCAAGATGGCATTGGCGCCAACCAGTTGATCAGCGACATCATGATGGTCATGAAGGCGTATTCTGGCGTTACTATCACACACGTAACGGCGCGTTAGGTAGAGTCACGTGAATCATCATAGCCTTGTGTGGCACTCACTCACGAGTCACTTACTGCTACTTGAAGCGCTTCTTGCAAACAGTTGGCATCTCGGCGGAGGTCTGATGTCTGCATACGGAACTACGCGCCATCACGGTCAGCCGTCTACGTCCTCAACTCCTGCATCAACAACCCTTTTTCGCCGCCTGACATGGGAGGGTACCGTTCCCCTTGAAATTCGTGTAGACTCAAAAGAGTTGCCAGCGAATTCTGATCGTGGCTTAGAATGTTATTATATTCAAGCTCCTCGCGTCAGTTACTTGCCTCTTCTTGTGCCTGAGATACGGCGGTTCTTGATGGATGTGGTATTTGATGAGGCAGCTGGGAAGATGCTCAAGGAGGAAGAATGGTGGTTCGAGAGCGAGGAAGGTACGCTGTTGAAGTGGTTAGTCTCCCGAACTTCCGACCATTGTAGCGTGGTATACAATGTGTTCTGAACATGATCTTCTGGTAGGCACTGGCCGATAGGGCTGATCTACGATAACCACACCATCTCTGCTTCAATTCGGCCTCCGTCTCAGACTTCCACTTCTCATCACAATCTCCAAGTGACTCCCTTGAAGCTCATTCTCCACCTTGCATCACCTCCCACAGAGAAGCTTCTTCTCTCGCCATCCGCCGAATCGTGCAAACAAGCCTTTATGGGGCAGCTCAAGGAGGCAGATTTCATTCGATGGGGAAACACGAAGCGCATGACAGGTCTTCGGAAGCAAGACCAGGATGGTATCTGGGAAGGTATCAAAGAACGTAAGCCAGCTTTTTCACTTTGTATTTGTGCGTCTCAGTTTGCCCCATTTGCTTCTCATTTCCAGATAACTTTGATGACTATTGGCGTGTCGCGTCGAAGATAGTGCCTACAACGGCACCCGCGCGGTCAAATTCACCGCCACCTTCCTCGAATCCATCAATGCATACAAGGCCACCATCTGTGGACCCGCAGAGTGTGCCGGACCGCGATGGCGCTTATAACGTTCGCAGTGTCCCAGTTAGGTTGTATTTACCTGATGGGCCCGTGATGCAAGATGTTGTCCCTCCGACCCTTGAAGATGGTATGTTTCCCTGCTCGTGAGAGACTGTTAGAACTAACTAAGTTACAAACAGGCTCAGCGCATACCCTAGCGCATTATCTATCTACACATCTTCCCCTCCTCTTCCCATCAGCACCATATTCTGGCCCTGAACTCGCTTATTCTCTGATGCACGGTGTGCTGGTGCCTCCCGATGCGGAAATGGCATGGCTAGGGGCTTGTATGTCTGGTGCAGATGGGTGGGTAAGTGTTTGCGTAGGAATCGCACGGTAGGCAGTTGTATTACGAGCATTTTCGACTGACGTCCTGTTCTGGGGAATAAATGTATGATACCCTTTTTGCACTGCAGCCTGAGTTAGCTAAATTTTTGAGAACCCTCTCGTTGGACAAATTTCGTGTCAGCATTCTTAATTTTCACTCCCAGGCTGTACTACGTCTTCCATCATGTCCGCACCGGATGATCAATACATTTTACTCGTGTATATCGCCTCGCAAAAATCTACCCGCGGGCTGCGTCTGATGGCAACTCACAATTTTAACATGAAGACACCACAAGTTGATCACAAGTATTTTAAATGCTTCAACTCTGGCCCGTCGGATCCTAGATGCACTGCATATGGACTGTAGCAACACTTACACCTTGGGTTTGCAACCATCAGTGACACAAGGTTAAACATTGAGCCAGGTTGACCCCTGACCCTGTTAAACTCTTAAGCAGCCTTGAAGAAAATGGGACTCCTTCTTACAGGGTCAAAGCCCTTGCCGCGAAGCTAGTGATAAAATCAACCCTGGAACTTGTTGAAAGGGACCGAATCTCCAGTTGATTGCATAAATTATATCTTACCATGTGAGGGGTCGACCAGTCAGTCTGCCACTGGTACCGTGAGGACGAAAAGCTATGTAAAGGACACACGACGTCAGGCCCGGGCAATTCCGGCCTCGCCGAGAAGTCCGAACGTCACATTGCAGGTATCCATCAAGACCTTAGCGCTTGTGCGTTGAAACGCGGAACTATGAGAACAGCGTATCAGTACTTATCGCGGAAGCCATGTGCCCACAGGGCACATGCAGTGACCTGATTCGACTCAGGGAAACTAGCAGGAAGAGGCGAGAGGGCCTCCCATGGAACAACAACTACGATGACTATCAAACAGACGCGCCCGCGGAGCGCAAAACTATGTTGAGAGGAAACTATTGTGCCTTGTGATTAATTATATATAAATAACGGAAACGACAAAAAGAAACTTGAATCGAAAATCTGATATGCAGCACAGCTCATCAATAGCTTACTTCGTGATGATGGGCATCCGGAAATCTCCTGGCACTGTTTAGTAGCTGTAATCTTGTTCAGCTCCGCGCAAGTTCATCGCTACTTTACTGCCTAGCCCCACATATTATGTGACATATGCATATGTACATGCGAATCATGTACTTGGGGATATGTCCCTCGAACCTTGAAAAGGAACAAACGACTGTCTTCCGAAATCTGACTGCGGGAGTATCGTACGTATACCCTCGAGCGCAGCAGTCTGGAACACTTTCCAGATCATTAGGCTGTGCCAGTCGTTCCGGTATGTCGCTGTTGCGTCCGAGGATACAGGCGAGTATATATTCGACCCTGCAAAAAGCCGTCAGAACAGCAGTACTAAGCAAAGAATATGCTAAATTTGTTCTAAACATGTACGGATCACACCGATGGTGAAGTCACCACAATATTAATGCATACCGTGCCTAAGCCGCGCTCCGACGAGCTGCGGTTTGGTCAATCACACTGCCGCGTGGGCCGCCGGTAATTTTTTCCTCAACCCCATGATTGATTCTGACGCTATCAAGGGGACTAAGCTTGATGGCCCTTACATTTCTCTTTTTTTTTTCGCTCTTATTGCTATTTTTATGGTATATCATATTGCCCGCTAGATTGTTAATGTTGATACTAAAAACACTCCTCCATTGTCGGGAGCAGCACACACAGTCGGTAGTCTAACCGCCAAGCATGGCTAATAGTCCCCCCGGGTCACTTCCGACGACGGGTGATCGTAGCGGTGAAACTCACCTGTGATCACCAATAGAAGGAAGAGTATCAGTCCGACCGACAGGGAAACAATTTGAAACACTTCCCATTCCGAGCAGGCTGTGCCACAAAACCCTCAAGAGAATTATTTACACATGTACAAATGTCCATTATTAAACCCAGTGTGAGCTACCAATTTTCAGCAACTGTTGTATTGTGTCTTTGTATTTTTCGTGATTAAGCTTTGCAATTAAGGTAAAGCTTAAAGTTTAGCTAACACACCGTGGGGTACTGCTTCTGACTCAGCCCCACCGCATCTTCGTAGGAATCTTCGTAATGCCGCTAACTACGGGTTGGGGAGCGTAGTAGCATCTGATCTGTAATCTGTTCGGGGACAACAACTGCCGATCTCGAGCTTGATGATATGATCGACCTTCCCATGGTGATGTGCCAGCATGCACAGGTTACAGTGGCGCACGCGCGTGGAGCTGACATTCTTGCAGCTCGCTTGAAGTTTGCTCTGGGAGTTTCCTGTATATATGAATATGATTGTACATATCTAATCAATGTAACGTGCAGTCTGCTAGTATTATGGTGCGTGAGTTAATCTATATGTCAGGTAGATAAATAGGGGCGGTACGAAAAAAAAATATGATCCATGAAGCCTCCCAGCGGTCTCCGTGGTGAAACGACGAAAATGAAACAACTTCCAGAAGTATAGATGCAGGGAAGATGGGCATACGACTTGGGTGGTCAGAATTGCGTTGTAGCAACAGAGCAACCTTTTGGCACTGCTGGTGCAGTATCATTCAAATTACCCCGACACTTCTGCATGATTAGGGAAGGTTGAAAGACAAAGAGCCTGAGAACTCACAAGCCGATGAGGTGTATAGTTGGGAGACACTTTGCCATGTCAGACGAAGACGATTTTGATAACTGTCGTAAGGGCTCATCTGCCTGGTGGATTCTTCAGACAATCCTATAGCCATTGCGGTTCTCATGGCAAGCTGTTTGTTTGTCAGAAAGCGAATAGCCAAACGTTCCAAGTTCACTTACATCCCCATATTGTCGGAATCCTAAAAGACCAGTACTCAGCTGAGCCCGCAAAGGAAACATTTCCTGTACCTACCAAGAAGCCGACCAGTTTTGTATTCCGTCCATGCCAGGGTGATGACAGCGTGAAGAACGTCTAGGGACGGCTGGTTGAGCGCCGCGGACAACATCTCCTGCTCATTCGATTAGATCAGCAGAACTCACACACGCGACTACGGACCTTGGCATTCTCACAGAAAATATCTGCCACGTTGTGCGGACCACGCGCGACAATATCCGGTATGTCAGAAAACCTGTCGTTCTATATTCATATCATATCCAAGTTTAGCGCATTGGAGAAGACAGACCTTGCGCCAAGTGCTGCAATACAGTTAGACAGTAAAGGAGATAGTGTCTGATGTCGGAATTTTTCATATAGGTCGTCGTAAGTCATGAACGTGCATTGACTGCCGAGCTGACTGATGAATATCTGGATAAAATGTGGCATCCAGCTGCGTTGTGGCATCTGAGGGTGCATCGGGTCGAAGACCTGAGTTGGGCGATAACCACCCGATGTGGGATGAGGGCGGCCCAATGCTTGACCTGGATTGGGAGTTGCGTATCGACGAAGGTGATCGTCAGGTGCAGGGGTATGTCTTCCATAGCTATGTCAATGAATGTCAATATCTGAGAGGCGTGAATGTATTACCTATGACTTGTGGGAGGCCTTGAATGATCTGAATAGGTTTGATAGCGGGCGTGGTCTGTAGATGCTGTTCCTGGTGGAGAGTAGGACGAGGAACGAGACATAGAATTGGCATATCCTTGCGATGGTGGCGTGTACGGGGTCGATACCGGAGTGGCGTATTCCTTTGTTCCACTCGAACCGGAGCGCTCTGAAGACTCCGGGACAACGCTCGTTGCTCTACTCGATGGTCGAGGGTATGTTGGCGCGGAACTAGGACCCGCAATGGCTCGACTGCGCTCAGCAAAATATCGTTCGCGATCGCGAAACTTGCATGGAATTTTGGCTGCCTTGCAGGCCTCGCATTGCGTCTCGGGAGATGACTGTAGGCACTTGATTTTTTTGAGGCGGCTAGATGAGGAACAACGTGATAGATAAGTACAAACTACACGAGGATGAATGGACAGTACCAGTTATCGCAAGAAGTCACAAGACGTGGACGTTTCTTGTGACCTTGGCTTTCCTGAGGGGACTCGATGATGAATTGGAAACCGTCCATGGTAAAGTGAATAATTCAAAAAGCCAGAACAGCCCGGATTTATATATCACAGCCTATATACCTCGAGGCCGTTGTGTGAGATCTGTACGCCGAACGAAGTCAGATCAAAAGTTGAATATCGCAGATTTCCCACTTGCCGTGCCCATACGCGTACCATAAGCGACTATGGATCGGGCCTCTTACCCAACAGAAACGTCGCCCATTAACCCACCATTTCAACGATCTAGCAGATACTATTAGTCAATCCGTGAATGTCCGTCTCTTCTGGTTTCATATCGTAATAGGATTGACAATCAGCATAAGCACTTAATCACTGATGAGCGAAAAAAGTGCGGGAAATATCACTTACTAGCCGCATCACAAGAGCTCTAGACTATTACACGTCATAAAGCAGCAGTCCGATTATCGCCTTCTAATTTGACCTGCGGGAGTGTCCGGCTACTGATGGGCCTGCGAGGCCGCTCATCGCCTCTTGTAGGCACTTTGGAGAACTTTCTCACCGTATCCAAGCGTTTCCATCGCAGCCTGTTTCTCGTCTCGGGTTTCCTGCTGTGCTGATTAAGTTGATGCGGCGTATCAAACTTGTCCACAGTAACCTGCAGCAACCGACATGATTCGTCCCCAATTCGTGTGGCCCAATCATCTAAGCCAAAAACAAAAACAAAAACACTTCACTTGTGTAGTAAAGTCAGAATAGGCGCCAACGGACGCGTGGTTTCCGGGCTCAGCGGAACAGAAGAGTCAGCTGTCCTCGGATCAAACCATAACTCAAACAGTTCACTATTGTAAGCCAACGTAATAATCTTAAACTTTTGCTCTCAGACGACGAAATTAGAGGATGTAATGGGTTCATAACATCGTTCTGATACCAGAAGAGCTATGGCTAGTGAAGCACCTCCCAGATACAACGGGCGTACAAATGGGCAGCTGGGAGATTTACTTATGCTTCAAGGGTCCTGTTACTTATTGTGGTTGCAACTTCTTGAAAAATTGCAACAACACTAGTCTGCATATGCTACTAATCAGAAGCCGTCACGGGGCCCTAGTTCCCGTCTATACCTCTTTCAGCTTCTCAACTGAACCTAGAGAATTGAATGCTTCGAACTAGTTCGGCATCTTCTTCGCCTTCAGGATCATTATGATCAGTAGCAAAAAGCAGGCGGTGATGTGCATCGTTATCATCAGACCCCTGGTGCTTTGTGGCGTTTCGGGATGAGTAATACAATTCTAGAATGCATTGCCGTAACGATGAAACATACCGCAAGATGACCGTCATCGTCTTGGCGTCCGAGGCGCATGTTAGCAGCAATGAGCTCGAGATTGACTCCATGCACAGAATCTGGCGAGTCGCCCATATTTTCATCCTCTATCGCTATCATGTTCCCTTGCGAGTCTAATGACAATCTGCCATCGATGGAGTTGCGATACTTGTGGAACGTAAAAAGGGCAATGCCTACACGTGAGCGGGGGCCGTTAGAAATTTTGCCACATTTACATAGTTCCGAAAAACGAACCACAAACTGTGATCCCAACGCCGGTTATATTGAGTGGCGTAAGCTTGTCTCCGAAAAACCAAGCCGAGACTGTAATTGTCGAGACTTCCTTGGCTATCCCTGCTATTGACATTGGCAATACGCCCGCACGTTGGATAATGCTTTTATCACCTAATTAGTTGGCCTCGTGGTGCGGAGCGCATGGTCACAACACGTACTAGTATTCACTCATCACCATACAGAACGCCAATATACCGGGTGCAAGAAGGAACATGGCCGAACGAATGGTAGAGGCAGTGTCCCGAAAGAAGGGCGAAGCGAATATAGTAAACCATCCCTCCCAGATGATGCTAACGAGGGCAATTGTGATGCCCATCACAGGAGCCAACCAGAATATAGTGGCCGCAGGATTGTCCAGACCCATATTCTTGTTCTTCATGAGGAGCTGCGTGAGGCTCCAGCGGAGACCTCCACATGCGCTAGCGGTCATTACAAGTAAAAATCCGGGAAGAACGAAGTCGGTTTCAGAAGCGACCATGAGAATAACCCCACCAAAGATTATAAGGATGACGGCAACGAGTCGCAGCGAAAACACTTCCAAACGGAACAAAAATGCAAAGAACAAGACGAAAATCAGAGAAGATGACTTGCACATTGCTGTAGACAACCAAATATGAGATGAGTTAAAGTATTGAAAATAAACATAGGCCAGCCTATCTGGGGAAGTTCAGAAAACTAACAAACTCACTGTAAAATGATAAAGTAATGGTCTTGAGTGATAGGTTTGACAGACCAATATCGAGACCGGTAGCAATGGCAGTAGGAACTGCCTTCTTGCTTCAAAGAGGCTACAATTAGAACCGGTGTCCAGTAGGGACACGGACTGCCCGGCGGGTAGTAGCTGTTGCGTGGAAGCACGTACCCGTAATCTTCTGCTGAAGGACTTCTCTCTGGCCGGAAATGATGCGAGAAACAGATGCGAAGAGCAGCAGCCAAGACAAACTGAACAAACATGTGCAAGGTAGTCACGAAGAGGGGATACGGGAATCCAAAAAGGTCTGGCGAAAACATCCACTTGTTGTACAGAGACAATATGGTTGCGAATATATACCTATGCGGTCATACATAAAGCTGCTTCAGGAGCCTGACAGCAAAATCCACGTACCATGAAGCTATAAAACACGCATTGATAATGGCAGTTCTCCACCATATTCGTCGTTTTTCTGCAGGCGACGCAATATGAACGTCGGATTCGTTGTGGCCGCCCTCCCTGAAGCTCGATTCCATCGGCATGTACGAGACATGATCTCGAGAGTCATTTTCAGCATAGCGAGCCATGTACAGTATGTTCAAAGCGCTGCGCGTCTACAAGTGTTTAACAGGGTGTGGGAGTATTATTCTATTTCAAGATATCCATCTCCAACCACTATGCGCAAGTGCAAGTGTGCGCCAAGCTTCAGGATCTCTAACTCCTTGTGTCGTCTGTATATTTGGCAACAGTCGCATCATTGTTATGGTACTTTCATTATCCAAAGCGTCATAAGCTCCCGCCAAGACATCCGGTAAACCATGTCACCCATAAGGAGCATTCTGCTAGGATTGCATTCCGGGTTCTTGAGGGGTGACGCTAGTACTAATCCTTGGGTAGTCTCGCCTAACGCGACAGAATCGTCAGGAAAGTGCCTCTAATAAATTTACATCTCATACCATGTTCGCCAGTGGTCATACTGCTTTTGGTTGAGATATTCGCGCCATTCGTCTTTCTTTATTTCTGACCTGAATTGCGCGTGCTGGAGCAGGTCAAGATGGTGCAGCGCGTGTGGGTAACTGATCAAGGATGTCGGTTACAGCATAATAAACGCTCACAAACTATGGACGAACTGTATGAACCTAGCATAATCCTTTTCTTTCCAGTACAGGAGATACTCCAGATAGTTAACGAATGCAGGTTGATCAAGGATATTCTGCTGTGCGAGAGAATGTAGGTAGTATGGGTTTGCCAGCGACTGCACGAATTCAAGTTCGAGCTCAAATTTTTCGCGATTGGCAGCTCGTGGATCTTCTGTCATGACCTGAGGCGATTGCACAGGGTCGGAAGCCATCATATTGGTGCAAGCAGGGTGCAAGTCACTGGAGTGACTCGTTTGAGAAAGCTTAACTTACGTTAAACTTATCAATCGCCAAATAGGGTCACGTGTCAAGCCAAGGTTCGAAAGTTCTTTCTGACTTACGGTTGTGAGCGCTTGAGCAATGTCGGACGAGGACTCTAGTGGCTGGCAACTTACAGAATCTGACCCTGGAGTGTTCACGTATGTCAAAATAACGAAATCTTATCTATCTGACTCACGCAACCGGTCACAGAGAGCTACTGAAGAGGCTCGGGGTGCCTTACATCGTCGACGACCTTTATTCACTTGATCCAGAATCACTGGCTGCATTACAGCCTATACATGCTCTTATATTCTTGTTCAAATGGTTCGTCGAATCACCTGACGACGAGCCTGGAGTTGGTGCTGGTCACTATGATCCACATTTTCCGGGATTCTTCGCCCACCAAACTGTGAACAACGCTTGTGCTACACTTGCCGTTACCAACGCCCTGGGGAACATCAGCTCTCTCACTGCTGGACCGCAGTTTATGGACCTCATGAACTTTACCACAGGCATGGACCCGCAGACATGTGGGATGGCTATCACAAGTGCGGATTGGCTTCGAGAAGCTCATAATGCCCTTTCTCCACCTAGTGCCATCTCGCTAGATGGTCCAGACCTTCCGAAGAAGAGCGAAGATGCCTACCACTTTGTCGTATACCTTCCGGTGCTGGGGAGCCTGTACGAACTTGATGGGTTGAAACCTTATCCAGTGCTGCATGGAGAATATGATGAATCCGGTGAGGGATGGGTCAAAAAAGCAAGGTACTTGGTAGCACACCTTGATCATATTTCACCACTGAATTCCCCTGTTTGCCAGGGAAGTTATCGATAATCGGATACACACTTACCCGACAGGAGCAGTGAGCAAAAATAAGTGTTTATATTCTATTTTTCAACTTGTATTCTGCAGCTTGAGTTCAGCTTACTCGCGCTTCGGGATGACCCAATGCCTGGAATGAGAAGGCGTCTAGACGCTCTCCAAGGTTCAGCAGGGGATGCTGAATTGAGCGATCTTATGAACAAATTATCCAATGAAAATTCCAAGCGCGAGCGTTGGGCAGTGAGTATCGAGTATTTTGTCACCGATGTCACCCTCTTAATTCTGTTTCAAAGTTTGAGAACAGTTTGCGTCGCCATAACCACATCGGCCTTGTGCATGCTTTGTTATTGGCTCTGGCGAAGGCAGGGAAACTTGACTCGGCGAAAGCAGATGCGCAGAGAGTGATGAAAGAGCGCTTGGAGAGACGAAGAGAGACGCTCTCTTAAGCTCTATGGACGAAGATCGGTATGTAGCCAAAGTAAGGTTCTCGAGGCTTAGACCTGCTTGCACACCTAATTTTACCCGCAGTCCATCGAGAGCACGACACTTTACCGCAGTATCACCATCACGTGTCAAGTTTGACTCAATAGAGATCCCTTGGTGCCCAGTGTGAATAATACTTATATTGATCACCTCGACTTCACGTACGCAAGTTTGTTCTGACGTTCCTCTGTTCTTACGTCCCAGAGCGGCCTTTTCAAATCGGGAAAGTCAGACAAGCCGTTACAAATAAGGCGTGTTCAACTGAACTGGCAGGATAGCACTAACACTAGGACAAACTCCGTCCATCTCGAGTTGAAAGTATGGCGCTCACCATCGAGTCTAGAATTGAGTTGGTGTCAGGTAATAACTTCATTTTTTTAACACTTGTCGGGGTTTGAACTAGTAAGAATCCCTCGATCATAGGTTACACAATGCCACTCCTGGGATTTGGCGTATATCAGAACTACAACACTCGATCGTCAGTTCTCGAGGCGTTTCGAGCAGGCTTCAGGTAATGCAGTTCATGAGCATCGGTGGCGTCTTCCCCATTGCGATGAACTATTTCAGACATGTGGATTCAGCCCAAGCTTACCGCAATGAACCGGAGGTAGGGGAAGCCGTCAGAGATAGCGGCATCGACCGAAGCGAGTTTTTCATTAGTGGGTGTCACAAGGCGGCTCAGGAAATGAACTTCTATTTCTTACCGAACGTTAGCAACGAAATGTATCAGCAAAAATCATGGGTACGAGAGCACATTGAAGGGCGTCGATGAATCTCTTGCCAAGTTCGGCTTTGGTGAGTCATTCGCCTCGTGTTGAACCAACTCTACGTTCTTACGTCTTTAGAATACATTGACTTGTTTCTCATTCATGACCCGTATTCTGGCACTGAGCAACGCCTAGCCACATACAGGGCTTTGCAAGATGCCCGCAGAGCAGGAAAAATACGCACTGTCGGCGTTTCAAACTAGTGCGTTTTCTGCCTCGGTTTGCCAGCAAAACAGAGTTACAGTCGCAATGCAACATTTTCAGTGGGATCAAGCATTTGGAAGAGATTGCAAATGCAAAATATGATATGCCTGCGGTGAATCAAATTGAGGTATGTAACTGCATCTAACGAGCAGTACACTCCGCTCATTGCATGCTGGCAGCTTCACCCGCTTTGCCAGCAGCGGCCCATAGTGGACTATTGCCGTGAACACTCAATCATAGTCCAAGCCTACTGCCCGATCATTCGAGGCAAAATGGACCATCCAATTATTCAAACGATAGCGCAGAATGTTGGTTCTGCTTCCACGAGGCGCGACATCTGATATGACTCAAAGAAACCTTTTTAGCACGGTCGTGATGCAGCCCAAGTGCTCCTTCGATGGTCATTACAGAAAGGGTATGTCGACATCTTTTCACACCTTTCAACCTGAATTTGAATTGTGATTGTTTTAGGTTCGTTCCGCTTCCCAAATCAACAACGCCAGAACGCATCAGATCAAACGCTCAATTGTACGATTTTGAGCTTGAACCCGAAGAGATGGCGCAACTCGACGGACTCGACCGGGGGAAGGAAGGATCCATCAGCTGGAACCCTGTTGATGCTCCGTAATTGTCCATAGTGTAATTTCCAAGGCATGAGCTTTGTGCCGTTTCCTATTGATTCCGACTGAAAGAGGCTTATCGATTAAATCCAGTTTTCATTGTATTCACGGCAATGGCACATGATCGCATCGTCGCTCAGAAAGGCTCCCGCAGCGGCCCATACCGAGTCGTCTCTCGCTCCTTGTGATGACGCCTTTCACACCTATTATGAGGTGATAAGTTGACACACAAGACGAAGCAGATCAGATGCTACGTGTGTCCACATCGATGCAACCCACAAGTGATGATGTGACTAGACAATATGTAACTTGTTGCTGCAGGGCCAAGTTACGTGGGATATCAGAAAAGTGAGCGCTTGATCTGGATCGCTCGCGGGTAGTGCTCCACATGCATTGGCATCTGCATGACTCAGATCAGCAGGTCGGTGAAACGTACTTCGTTGCCTGGGTGTATTTAAACGTCATGATTCGATAAAACCAAGTGAAAGCTCGTGGGTACTGCGCAGTCAGCCGTGACGGACAATATTTTGCTACTTCATGAGCTCAGCGAAGAGTACGGGTCAAGCAGGCTGCAGCTCCACCATGAATGTTGAATTGTACGCCACTGCTGTATACTAGCTCAGGTACTACACAGAAGTAGTAAGAACATCGCCAGCTCTTTGATCAAAGGGTACTATAAGTTGGATTAGCACAGACTAACCCGGAGTCCACTAGTAAAAACCACTCAGGCTTATGGCTCTTACGTAATGCGGCTATGTTCGTTCACCCGCCCGAGTGTGCAGCTATACTACTACTAGTACACTAATTGAATAACAGAATCTAGGGGATTCCCTTAAACCTTGGCCTTGTACTTGAAATATCCATCTTCGGCCACCAAATTTGCAAGTAACTCAAGTCATAATCATTAACAAGCAATCGACTGAAAGATTTCGAGTTTCAACCTTCTATTCACAGGGCTTTGAGTTTGTGCTCGTGCTGATTGGATTGGAGCACATTGTCTTTTTTCACAGTTAGATGGTGTAATTGTCGTAGGGAATGTGTTCATGGTCCGTGCACCGTGATTCTACGAATGGTTCTCGTATCTACGCATTCGGTACGCGAATCCAGTATACCATTGATCCTTTCAGGATCTTATACGATTGCAGGCCCGTCCCACAAGGAATGCCTTTATCGGGTCTTTAAGTATACCGACTGTCGAAAGTCGAGACATGGATTGAACCTACATCGGCAATCTGACATCACCGTCTTGGATGGGGGGCCGGAACATAAACTGGTTCTGACTGACTGACTATAAATACGGACGGCGGTCACTGTCAGCCGCCTGTTCTACAGTCTGTTCTTTGTACTGAACAGTACATCCACTTCTCTGTTGTGCTCTATGGAAAAAGAGCGGCTTTCACTATACCCCTCACGCGGAATGCAGGACGTTTCAGCACAACGATCGCCCTCCGTAGATTCGTCCACATTCTTCAATGGTGCCAATAACGATGTAGCTTCGTCCAATACTTCCACAACCATCGTAGCAAGCGATGCCGAGAAAGTTCCTGCCACACCCGAGTGGTGGATGAGTAAGTATATGCCCGTACGTCTACTTCCTCCAGGCTATACCTCCGACGCGCTTACCGGTGATGCACAACACACCTGCAGAGTTATTCGGCTGCGCGAATGTTCAAGTTCAGTAACCCAAGCTCGTATAACTGGGCGAACAACCTGCTTGCCGGTTTAGCGATCCTATTTTATGTTAGTGGCTGCATATTCTTCGCTTATCGAAAGCTTATTGATCGACTAGGGTTATGACCAAGGGTATCTAACCTTTCTGCGTTTCCTCCTTTGAGTGACTGTTGACGCACGGGCGAGCAGGGTCATGTCCCAAGTGAATCTCAATGAAGATTACCTGAAATTGATGGGCATATACCCCACGACGGGCAACTCGCGTAACCTCGCGGCACTTGGTGGAATAGTTTCTGTAAGTTGGCAATTTCCTGATGGTGGCCTTCCCTGCTCACGTCTAGCAGGTTTATTACGGTGGTTCACTCATTGGAGCACTCTTTGGCGGTACCATAGCGGACAGGTCGGGACGGATAACTGCCATAATACTGGGTGTCATTATCTCGATCATCGGAGCAATCTTTCAAGCCTCCGCGATGAACATCACTTGGATGTGTTGCGCACGAATTGTGACTGGTCTCGGCGTGGGAGCCATAGACGCAGGTGAATAACCCCTTATTCTTGTCTTGATTATTTGTACTGATTTTTTATCGAAGTCATTCCTGTATGGAGCAGTGAAGTTTCTCCACATCAAGCGCGCGGAAGTTTTCTTGCCATCGAGTTCTTCTTGAATATAAGTGGATTGTCATTGGCGTATTGGATCGAGATGTCAGCCCTTCCGAGCACCGTGTTATAACTGACGATCTGATGCATATTCAGATTTACAAGCTTGAACCACAATCAGGCAATGGCATGGCGCACACCGCTAGCGCTGCAGGTTGTGTTTCTGCTTGTCATCCTCGGTTTGTCTGCGTCCACTATCTAATCTCGCTTATGTGAACCCATCGCAGTGCTCGTACCTTTCTTTCCGGAGTCCCCTCGATGGCTCGCGAAAGTTGGCCGTGTCTCCGAAGCACGCACAGTTCTGCAGGCCACTCGCAGGGACGGAGTCGAAGCCGAACTCAGCGCCATCGTGCGAAGCGTAATACACGACCAACAAAACACCGAGAACAATCGTTATCTTCGCATGATATTTCCGAGGACAAAGAGCCAGCGCGAGCTACGGCGGAGAGTCGTTCTAAGTGTATGGCTGCAGATTATGCAAGAGCTCGTTGGCATCGGAGTTGTCACTGTCTATGGCAAAGCACTTTCTTCTATCGGCTCTGCCTACTTCTGACGTTGCATGCAGCGATCGATCTTATTCAGGGTGCCGGCTTCAGCCAAGATCAGGCAAAACTCCTGGCCGGATTCAACAATTTGTCCTATATGTTTAGCGTGCTTTTTGCCGTGTTCACGCTGGATAGGTTTGGCCGGCGGAGCACAATGGTGTGGGGGGCAGCTGGCATGGCGGTGCTCCTGCTAGCTGGCGGTATCCTGGACAAATGTGATGTGGGTTCACTTACCGTCTGATTGTCACTCATATCACTTGGTAGACGCACAAACGGCGGGGCCCAATCAACGGGCATATGGTGGGGGTGTCGTGGCGATGACAGTAAGCAACTGGTTCTGGCGCCCTGAAGTCTGTAATTTATAAATGATCTTCCAGTTCCTGTATACTGGCACATTTGGTGCCACCTGGTTGGTAACTCCGTGGCTTTACCCAACCGAACTCTTTCGTGAGTGATTTATTTATTCGTTCAATTTTGTTGGCTGAATCAATGAAGCTACGTACGTGCGCGCCAAAGGAGGTGCATGGTCTGTCGTTGGATGGTCTATAGGTAATGGCATCGTGACTATGATTACTGTAAGTCGTTGAAAATTTGAAGGTCAACAAATGAATAATGGATATTTCTCTAGCCTTTCTTGTTTCAGGCAATTGAATATGGTGTGCTCCTGCTCCTCTTTGGCCTGAACATCTTTGTGATCCCCTTTATCATTTTGATGTGTATGGTTTCCGTCTTACTATTCCAAACGTGTGATCCTATTGACGCGGTTTCATCTCGCAGATCCGGAAACCTCAGGTCGTCCTCTCGAGCAAATCGATGATTTCTTCAGCAATGCAACATCTTGGAATGTATTCACCGCATCCAAACAAATACGGGAGAAAGGTTGCACGGACTATCAATGGACACGCAAATACCAGGGCGGTATTGAGCACTCAAACGCGTTGTCAATGACACAGGCCAGTGGAGATGTAGAACCTGAGAGGCATGGATGGGTGAATAAGTTGAGGCGTCGCGCTTCGGATGCAGGACTCATGTAACAAAGACTTTGCACAGCATGGATTTTTCGAAAACTACATACTTTGTACAATTTGAAAACTACAATGTTGTCATCCTGAGGTTCCGTCAGACAGACGCTCCACTCGTTGGGTTCGGCTTCACCAGGCTGCAAGCAGCTCGACAATGCGCAAACCCAAACGTCCTCGAGATCTCCGCAAGCGGAAACCATGTTCTCTGTCGAACGAGTGAGCGCTGATGTCATCCAGCGGAATTGAAGGATGTGGCATGAGTAAACATGCGAGACTCGAGTTAGTTTCTATAAAATAGATCCTAGCTGAGTATGTTCTGAAGAACCAAGAAAGTCTGAGCACAGGTTTATATAGATTCTTGTTGATGGTCCGTGCGTGGAAGAAATTTAGCCTCGTCAATGCCGCATGCTTGTTTTGGAAGGCGACATATGGTTTATGGGCGTCTTTCTTCAAGCCTGCAACTTTCATCATGTCCACCGACGTCCTGTCGCATTTTGGGGGTCTTGACGAGCTCATACAAGTGATCTACCAGGGCCTTGATCGTTTCGTTGCACTCTCACAAGTAACGGAATCTGCATGGTCGATTTACCTAGGCCTCAAGGGACCAGAAGGCAGGTGGTGGCGAGGCTCGTGGTCAGCCAAACATATCATTAACATCACCGTTCGTGTCGAGGCCTTTCGATTACCCTTACCCTGATCGTGCATCATTCTAGGGTGTGCAATCAAGCCCTCAGACGCTCGAGAACTTTGCCGAAAAGCTGCGGACGACATTTGTAAATGGTGACCTTGCGATTGGAGAATGGACTGAGAAGGACTCAGACATCAACGTGAATGCTACTCCTGCTGTATTTCATGTACCAAGCCGACAGGACTTTATTAGCTCACTTTTGGGCGAACCGCCAAGCACCCACTCCACATGGCTCTGAAGGAACTACCAGCAGCTGAAGCTGCATCGCATGCAACTGCGGTGTTCACTGAAGTAAGGCACATGAATTGTTAGCTCCTCATCAATAATAATCCGTCAAGATTGCACTACAAGCCCAGTCCCGCAAATGCCAGCTAAACCCCACTTTCTCGTCCCGCAATGCCAGCGTTATCACAGAGTCATCCCACGTTAATTCAGGTTTGCTGTGTTCTTCGTCGGTATTGGTGCGAGTGCATTAAGTACAATTGCCATAGCCTCGACCCTGTCACCCAAGCGCACACGCATGGGCCCGAGTCCGGACCCTGTCCCTGCGGTCAATCAAGCAGCCGAACGGAAAATCAAAGCTCTCGAGGCAGAACTTGCCCGCACAAAGGAAAGGCCGCCGCCAGGCGATACAACGTCCAGTAAGCCTCCACTGCGTGCCACGTAGTTAGAGACAGCTGATTCTGCTTCCGAACAGAACCTTCAGCAAACTCCCGACCTCCGAAGGGCGCATCTTTGGCTAACCCGAATAAAAAGGCAAGGAAGTACCAGGCCCTCGAATTCGAGAGTGACGAAGATTAATCAGCTGTGTATGTCATTGTCACATGGAGGGTGGACAGCTGTCTCCGGCGCCTGGGCATTGGGCAATGGCCGGTACTGCAGTGTCACTAACGACAGAAAAACCAGTAAAATATCTATCAAGTTGAGCTATCTTCGTTGAATCACCCAACTCGTAGTACGACAACGAATGTTGCCCATCAACACCGATGGTTTCACGATATTTTATGCTTGCTGGTCCTTGCGATGATGAAAGTTCATCCTGACACCGCAGTTGTATGTTCCGTTGGCTTGGCCGAATAAGACATGGGGCAGCTCCCGAAATAGACTATAAGCGCTAAGCCTTTACACGTTTGTAAAAAACGCGCGACAACCTTATATAAAGCTCTCTAACTCTTAACACAATACCCTTGACATCAACTCCTCTTCAATTTCATCTATCATGTCTTTTCCGCCTGGTTTTACTGCACTGCCTGCTGGGCAGGCCAGCAGCACCGTCAATGCGCCGCCTATCGAGTACATGTTCTCTCAGATCATGCTCGCAGTACAGAAATCTGTACGCTTTATTTTTCATGTAAAACACGCCAGAAAACAGTCGCTGATGCATCAATATACATAGCAAACTGAGATATCTGATCTCCGGCAGGAATGCACTGACTTACGGCTGGCAAATGCGAGCTTGGAACGTCAGATACGGGAAGGGTTTCAGGTGAGCGTATTCACCTTGAAATGAAACAGATTCTAAGTTCCAGGGTTCTTCCAATTGCAGCAGCAAAATGGGAACGGAAACTATTACGCTGGCTCACGCATGGGCTCTGGCTTTGCAACCCCAGTGCCTGGTAGTCCTCAGCTTCGAGCCAAATCCCCTTTCCTATCCCCACATAGTATTCCGTCCCTTACCACCACACCCACCGTTCACTTCTCGTCGCCACTAGGTGATAATGCGGTTACACCTTTCCAATTTGGCGTACGTGACATTCCTGGGTTCTACGTCGTGATTCCCGCAGGAGGCGCTGGTACGCGGCTGTGGCCGCTTTCGCGAGAAGAACACCCAAAGTTTCTTCTCGACTTGACACTCAAGGGACGCTCCTTGATTCAAGCTACATGGGACCGTCTTCTCCCTCTTTCGTCCCCCCTCCGCACTACTGTGGTCGCAGGTCCCGGCCATGTCAAGTCCATCCGGGAGCAATTGCCTGACCTTCTCCCGCACAACTTGATTTGCGAGCCTGGTCCAAAGGATTCCATGGCAGCTATCGGACTTGCTGCGGCTGTACTTGCCAAACGAGACCCTAATGCCGTTATCGGTTCATTTGCTGCGGACCACATGATTTCAGGTGATGACGCCTTCCTATCTGCCGTTGCGGAAGCGGTCGAGGTAGCGAAGAAAGACTATCTCGTCACTATCGGCATTGCACCTTCCCATCCTTCCACCGGCTTCGGCTATATCCGTCTTGGAAATAAGCTAGGCATCAAGGAAGCTCCCAATGCGAGGCTAGTCTCTAGCTTTAAAGAGAAACCTGATGCGCGTACGGCCGCTGCATACATTGGGACTGGAAACTACCGATGGAATGCGGGAATGTTCGTCACGAAAGCGACTGTCCTCATGGACCTTCTTAAGGACTACAAGCCAGACCTCCACGACGGGCTCCAAAAAATTGCTGCCGTATGGGATGACGAGGCATTGCGCCAGGCTGCTCTCAACGACATCTGGCCTGGACTCGAGAAGATTCCGATCGATAATGCAGTTGCGGAACCTGCCGCTGCTGAGGGTAAGGTTGCTGTAGTACCAGCGACATTTGGTATGTTTCATTTGTGAGGTGGAAGCGACGCATACTGATATCAGACTTTAGGTTGGGATGACGTCGGTGACTTCTCTTCACTCGCGGACCTACTGCCCGCTGAGTCTAACCAACCTCGTGTCCTTGGGGATAGCTGTTTGGGTAAATATCTCTTCTCGCCGGGTGACCTTGGTTGATTTCATCTCCGTTCCAGTGCTGACGGAACAAGTCGCTGGAGGAATCGTGGTGCCCGGATCAGGACGTCTTATCGCGTGTCTCGGCGTTGATGATCTGGTTATCGTCGACATGCCCGACACCCTTCTCGTCACCACGCGTGCACGATCGCAAGAGGTGAAGCGTCTTGTGAAAAAGGCTCGTGATGCGGGATGGAAACAGCTCCTCTGAAGAGTCGTATCTCGGACTTGGAGGGTCAGAAACAACGGACTATATAGCACAATGGATGCTCGTGGAAACGGGACTGATCTCATCCTCAAATTTTATCTGAAACTGTCTGTGCTCATACCATACCTTTTCAAGGCTCTTTAATATCTTGTCCTTCTATGTACGGTCACATGTGGTGTTCGTCAATGGGTACTTATTCATTTGGCGGTTTGGACTGATACGATCTTACACGTCATGATGTTTCTGCTGTGTGTTTGTAATGGCTTTGCCTGTAGTTGATGTTTCCACGTCACAGCTATTACAACAAGTGGACAAGTAGATCACCGTCGTTTGAGTAGAACTCTATTAACATAACAGAATCTAAGAATCTAATATTAACATTTTGCCTAGCCAGATCAAGAGGGAAGTTATCCTTAACTTTGTCGCACTATAGTCCTTGACCTGTCAAGCTAAGTGGCTATTATGGTCGTATACATGTACAGCCTGTCCATGGGACTAAGTATCTTGTAACGCCAGTGTCAACGTATCTACGTCGTACTGGCTTCATGCGAGACCGCCTTTGTAGCTGACGGTCCTGCAGGTATTCCCTTCGGCCGTAAGCTCATTTTGTCAAACCTCTTATACTTACCCACAATGTCACGCATCATTTTTTGGCCATGTTCAAAGAGCATTGGCAACAGCTTCGCCTGCTGAACCTCAGTCTCCAGAAATAGATACCTGATGAGATGACTCATGTCCAAACCAGACTGCCCTACATATCGGGGGACGCTAGGACGGTTGCGACATAAATTCGTCCTTGACAGACAAGAGTCCAAGAATCGAGGAATAGTTGGGATGTAAACGGGAGTTCATTTTGGGCGAAGAGGAAGGGGTGTTTGGTCTGGGTTTTTCGATGGGAAACGTATTCTCTTGTCAGACAACGCCCGTATACGACTATTGATGCGATCAGGATGAGGGTGGAACTGTGATTCGAAAATGGGCGTAATTGAGTACGCAAATGTGGGGGACTTCAGCAATGTTCGCCGTCCACTGGAAGGTCGTAGATGTGTTCTGGCCATAGGTTGATGTAGAGTTTCTTCTACGTGTTTTAGACGCGGGGCTTCGGCTATGCGGATAGCTTCTAGTTTAAGCGGTACTCGGTGGGTTCTACACGTACCCAGTGCCCGGAAGCCAGGAGGCACTGCAAAAGGGGAATGGTGTTGCTCGCGTCGCACCAGGAGATCCTAAGTCCTGATTGATACAGTTGATTGAACCAGAGGGACACAGAGCTTCGGAACCTAAAAGACATACCACAGACGGCAACAAGTTCACAGCCATGCCATCGGAGAGTCTTCTCACCGACAATAATGATGGGGTGCGTGTGATCATCAAATGTCGAAAATATGGTTCAAGAAACCAACTTTGTGATGATCCCACATGTTGGGCGCAACATGGACTCTGGAGTTGTTGAACAACTGGCGAAGTGCAAGGTCCTCTAGAATGGTTTACATAATAACGATTAACCCTAAGGAAAAGATGTTGGAGTGCTAGTTTGAAAGGCTGTTAACCAACGTCATAGTTTGATTGCTCGAGTTCAACTTGATTACGTACTTACTAAAGTAGATTGCTTGACAGGGGGTTATTAATTATTACTTATCAGGCCATTACTTGAAAGCTTGACAAGTGGCGACAACGTGTTAGGTTACACATTGCATGTCATAGGCGTGTCGAACGACCCTCGAGCCTGACAACCCCAAGATATACGTACCACGAAGAAAGGCTATTCGCTTTTCATCTTCGTTGTTGAAATTGAAAAGACGTAAGATACCAACCTAAGGTTCTGCACTAGCCCTCTACCTGACCTGACACATTGTCTCATTTTACTTAATTGCAGTCACCATGATGGAGGCAGAGTCCAGCACGGCTGTGGTCAGAATAGTGAATGAGGACGCCTTCCACACGTTCTTCTCTTCTCCAGATGCCGATGTGATACTCGGCGCCAATGATCATACCCTGTTCCGTGTCCACTCATGGACCCTCAAAACGACATCGGGCTGGTTCAGATCCCTCTTTTCCATGCCCTCAACAGAACCCCGTTCCCAACCACCCCGATACTATCAACCTGGACGAGGACGCACACACGCTAGAGAGCATCCTACGGATGATCTGCGGACTTACCGATTAAGCCGCTCACGTCGTATGACCAGGTTGATGCGTTATTATTTGCCGCAGAAAAATACGACATGCCAGGGCCTGTCTCTCTCATACGCATTCTCGTCATGACACCCCCGCTCTTAGACCAGCCTCTGCGCCTTTACGCAGCTGCAACCCGTTTCGGCTGGGAAGAAGAGGCAAAATACGCATCCGCGCAGTCGCTCACTCTCAACATCTACGCACCAGAATATCAAGCCACCCTCCGAAAACTGTGCACGAGGGCTGTGCTTGACCTAATAAACTTGCATCGCAATCGGCGCGAGGGCATTCGGAACCGACTTAATGAGCAGCCGTTCGTGACAGGGAGCACGGTGGCGTCCTGCCCGCGGTGCAGATGGAAGATTGATCATCATACGTGGAGAGAGCTCAAGTATAAAGTGGTGATGGAGATGGATGTGCGCCCATTAGGAGATACGGTTGTCGATGTCGGATTGATCGCTTGGCCCGAGGCGAATGCGTGTTGGGATGCCAAGTGCCCCAATACTGAGTGCACGTGTGTGTTGTATGACAAGAGCGAGACCTTGCGTCTCATTCGAGAGTGTATTGACAGTCTTCCAAAGACGACATGAATCATAGAAGTACTACGTTCGGTCTAGATTAGTAGATGCGGTGTAGATGTCATAGGTCGCGTAACAATTGTACTATATTTTCGAGGATGAACGCCTGAACATGATTCTGACTTACTTCAGTGTCCTGTTATCAGATAGTCTGATGAGATTCATGCTAAGTTAGTAGCAGAGCAAATGTGGCAATTAACAGTGACAGCGTCAAGCCTCCCGGCAATTTTGACCAAATTGGAAATTGCCGCATCATGCTCGTCTACCGTCGAGTCTCCAATTATGCAGGCGCAAGTCTCGCAAGAGCAGCTGCACGCAGCTTCACATCCTCTACTGCACCGTCAGACACATCAGATAGCAGCAACTCCTCAAGCAGCAGCAGCACACCCTCCTCACAACCCGACTCCATTTTCGCCACCAAAGAATCTCCCTGGGACCATGTCTTGAGCGACATCAAGGACATGCCTCCTCTCATCCCCTCTACAGTACGCAATCCCTTACGCGCAGGCGGTATAGAAACCCCAGGACACACCCGCGCACGCAGACAAGCAATGACCGCCCGCGAAATCAGCGCTTTCGACGAAATGTTCAACATGATTTTCAACGCCGTCTCAGAACAAAAGAATCCCTCCGCCAAGCTCTCCTCTTCCTCGTCATCGTCAAAGCAGAACGACCCCCTCGCAGTTCTAGGTGGGATAGGGCGCAAGCCATTCAGCCAGGCCCCAATGTCAGATTTATTCGGCAAGCTCAGACGACACTCAAAACGGTTGAAATGGACGACAGAGGCGGATGAGGAATTTGATAAGAAGAAGGAAGAAATGGAGCTCTGCGATACGGATCAACAACTGCTTGAATGGGCTATGCGCGAGGTATTCGGGGAGTCCCAGCAATACGAGGAACGCGCGCGCAATGCCACTGCTAAAGCAGAGGAGCAGCACGCTCCAGGCCTCACCTCCAACAGTCCACCACCACCTGCGTCCACGCGCCCTGAACTCCAACCCCCGACATATCCCTACCTCATCGCTCACCTCATGCGCTCTTTCCGTGACAAATACCGTGACCCCCACCTCGCCCTCTCCATCTTCGACTACACCCGGCATCTAAGCATCTCAAGTTATGTGTTCGGATGCACAACACCCGCATACAACGAGCTCATAGAAACCCGGTGGTCATGTTTCCGCGACCTCAAAGGCGTACATGACGCCCTCGAAGAGATGCGCGTCAACGGCGTCGAGCCCGATGGCAGGACTAAAAAGCTCGTCGAAAAGCTAAGGCGCGAAGTGGGCGCCCGGACGCTTTGGGAAGAGGAGTCTGTGTTAGGGAGTGGGGAGGTTTTTGGGATGTTGTCCAAGATCGAGCAGCTTGCTATCAAGGAGCCGAGGCGGAAGCAGGGGAAAGGTAAATCATCAGGCAAGCCGAAGGTGCCGGCTCTTGATGCGTGGAAGGGGGATGTGCTCAAGGAGGATGTGGAGGATGGGTATGAGTTTGGCCAGTGGGGTTCTCGCAAGACGAAGCCGAAGCGTCGAGAACAGGATTCAGAACGGACAGGGCTGGATGATTGGTTGGATGGCAAGATACCAGGCGAGGACCATCTAGAATTCAAATAGCATATTAACCTATTACATTTTTTGTCGTAATTATCCAAGGAGAGGGTAGGAGCGTGTGCTACTCCGATGAGTGGTAGTAGAGTTGGATCGATGGTAAATGATAGCAGGTACACTTGCGAGAACTGAAGAAAGAGAAACTGTATGTACGTGAATGCATGTTCCAAGTTGAATGGTGGGTATGATAGAAACGATGGTGGATATACGATGGTATCATGGTTATTTTCTGTTGCGGGATTTAGAAACACGAGGTTGTGGGGGTGATGGTAGGCTGGCACCAAGGCCATGGACGGGAACATAGTCCGCATCAATTTGATCGCATTTGAGATGCATCAAAAGATTATAGACGAACACTTGTTCGTACCTGCAAAAACGTCAATACAGAGCGACAAGGACATCAACGCAACACGCACTGAGCATTTGTGAACACAACGGTCATCGATTCTGAATTACACCTCAACAAGTTCGGCGCCATCACCAGCGCCAAATTCGCCGACGTCATCTTAGTCACCGCCTGCACTTTCTCCTCCAAAAAGAACTGCAAGAAGCTGATCAGGAAAATCACGACTCGTCTGTTTATCGTGGGCAGACGCCGGACGAGCTGTATGCATGTCTCTGGTTCGCGAGAATGCGTGATGCAGTCGTTGTACATCTCTTCAGGCACCAGCGGGTCGCATAGCTCGCGCAACCAGAGCTTCAGCAACGAAGCCAGGACATGAGGATCGTCGACGCTGTCAAGCGTATAGTAACCCCTATCAATGCGCAACTTCAGTTCCGATACAGAGTCGCTATCGCCAGGGACACGGAAGATGCCCTCCGCTTTCGTGCCCCCAAGTGCGAGGATGCCGTCTGCAAGGAACGGGAGAATTATGGGTATCTTCTCGTGTGGGTAGTTGCGCTCTTGCAGGCGCATTGTCGCGTCCAGCGATTCCCCAAATGTAGATGGGTTGAAGGCGGCGTCCGATGCGGTCTCGATCTCTGCCATGGTTGGAGGCTTTCCTCGTGGCCCTTTCTTCGAGATCGCAACTAGGCGACGGAGACAGTGCTTGGCTATGACATCGACCCTGCCCTCTTGCTGACCTGTCCGCTGTTGCATAAAGGAACGCAGGTAGGTCTCGAAGTTCTTCGAGGGCGGAAACGCTGTGAGGAGTACGCAGAGCATCTGCCAGCCTTTGAAGACGCTCTCCCTGAAACACTTGTAAGATACCTAGGAATCAGATATAGATAGGTGACTCACGTATTGGGATTCCCATTGAGCTGCTTCATCAACTGGCAATAATATCTCATCCCTTCAACTCCCCATGCGCTAAACCTTCCCCAAGTAACCACCGTTCTTCCTCTAGTAAGCCAACAGGAGCCTCCAGTGAAGGGAGTGCGCAGAGCCATTGTGAACTGGTATACCAGCCGATTTCTCACGTTCACGGTCGCCCATGATATGTTGAATGACCTTGAAAATCCGGACCGCATCGTTCTTGAGTGAGCGATTCAACGTGAGAAGCGGCGAGCTGAGGGGTGCCTGGATGTATGTTAGCTAGTTATGAGGACTAGAGACAAGTACTAGCCTTTTGCCATGTCATCATTTGTGCGACGGGCACTTTGCGCCTGAAGATGAAGCCCGTACGATGCGTCGGAGAAATATTGTCTTGCATAGTCGGATTCGACGAATTGTTGGATGTCTGACGCCAGGTCGTGAGGAAGGACGGGGTATGTGCTGAAGAAGGTATGAGATATTATCAATCCATCCATGTGGTGGTGCACTTACCCAGACGCTAAAGTAGCAGTTGGGGAACGATGGCGAGTAGATTGCCTGGAGATTGGAATTGGTTTCCCGGCTGCAGGGTTCTTTACGGCGCTCATGCTCTTGGTTGCCTCTGGATCGCAGGCTATCAGCCGAGAAAGTGTCGGTAGCGAAAGGCGTACCTTTGTTGGGAACAGGGCTGCTGATAGTCTTGCCAAGTACTGTAGGAGGGGTCGACGTACTGCGTGCCATCCAGAAACTGCTGCTCGGAGCCAGTTTTGAAGGGGTTGGCGGAACCTCTCGTTTCTCAATTGCTTTCTCTTTGGGATGGCTTGTCGTACTCGGCCGTGGTTTATCCATAACTGGTGGTAATGATGGCGGTAGTCCGTGCCCAATGTCAGAAGCAGCCCGTCGCTCAGACAGCGATAACATCTCTACAGCAGCATTGAGACTCTGTGGGACGGGGGATCGGTGTGGTACATAAGAGGATGATTTGGTCCGCGATCGCGATGGTGAATTGCCCTCGGTATCAGAGGTTGGACGTTTTTCCTTCTCCTTGTGGCGAGAGCTTGATCGTGTACTCCCGTTTGTTGCAATATTGGCAGGAGGCGTCGACAGTGATTTTCGCGAGTTTGGTGTGGAAGGTTCCGTTGCGTACGGGGATGCGGGTATAGGGGGTAGATGATGTCCATTTGACCATCCACGAGGGGAACTTGGATGACCGTATTGGTCTGTGGTAAATGAACGCCTTACGGTAGGAGACTTCTTGGCCGGGCTAGCCCCAGAAGTTGGTATCTTGCCTGGAGAACTCAGGGTTGACATTAACGAGTGTCGGGGCAACGCGGGCTCTTCGTTGGAACGGATTGATACATGGCGTGCGTCCTTTATACTTACCTGTGAACGAGTTCGAGCTCGACAGGCGGACTGGGCTGGCGCTGCAGTGGATTCCTGTCCTTCAGGTTTCGTTTTGCGCATGCCAGCCTGCGAAAGGCGACGACCCAGGGCGGTTTGCTGTAGAAAAGGCGTTAGTTACTCTTGTAATGAGGATCATTGACGTGAATGCATCACTTGAATGATAGTCAGGGGAATAACAAAACCATCTGGACGTTCCCAAACCGTCTCCCCTGTCTTGGTTTGATAATAGTAGGGGATTCCACCACGAGACTCATCGCTAAGCTCCCACCACTCTCCCTCTGTGCTCGGAGGCAAACTACACAAACTCAGACCGTAAGCCTCATAAAGTCCAATATTTGAAATTGTGACATCACGCACACAAACGTACCAGCTGGCGGATCCCAGCTCACTTGTCCAGTAGCAGGACACGCGAAGAACACGGTGCTAGTCTTGGAAAAGTGCGTTCTAAACACGGGACCATGCTGACGATCGAGACGAGATGAATACCTGCGGATCTATTAACGTCACCCAAAAATTGGAGCCCCATCTCGCATCCTCTGCATCTACACGGCCCAAATTTGCTGACGGGCGAGGACTGCGCACGGGCTCTCCATTGACGTTCACCTGGGGTATGGCAGCGGTGTCCGTGGTATGTCCATTTGTCTTTGCGTCTAGATCGGGTGCAGAGGGTGCCTGGGACCCTGGCGCTGTCTGAGGATCTGATGGTTGAGAAAGCTGTATCTGATCAAAGGTTATGTCGTCCGCAGCAACGGCCATGCTCAATAACGGGCGTCTCTTGACGATTTCAAAAAATTGGGTGAGCTGTAGATTTCCCAGGGCACCAAGGCAATATTTCCTGATGGACGTCAAGAGGACTAGGATGACAACAACGAAAGCGAGTGATTTGATCAAAAAGCTATGAGGTCGAGGAGACAATAATCAAAAATCAAAAGAGAGAAAAATGAAGCTTGGCAAACGGGACCGACGACGGTCAAAGTTTCGAGTATCTTTGGAGATAACCGGTACCCATTGCAAGGCCGTAATCGATCCTCCCGAATTCGGAAGTAGCAATTCATTTACGTTGCTGTAACCAAACGTTAACCAACTTACTTCATCCCATCAAGATCTTTTATCCTAGTCTATCCTAGCTTCTTTGCCTTTCTCCACGAAATTTGTCAACGTCCCGACATCCTTCTGATCACCCGCTACCGACTTTTCTATCCGCTCATAAACTTTGGCTATACCCCGATAGACATCCCCCTCGCTCCCACCAACAAACTCAGCGATTTCTTCCATCTCTCTAACCCATCTGTATGCTTTCGGTAGCATAGGCGGTACAGTTTTTATCAGTTGGTTCATCAAAACTGGCTGGGATATCTGCAGCTCTCTCATGAGAGCATCTGCGGTCGCAGGCGACGATGCGTGAGCCGCTACCATGCGTCAATTACTTGTGCAGTTTCCTTCACAAGAAGATACCAATTACCTAGCACCATCGTGGTGTACAACCCTACTGTTCCCTTTGATATTCCCTGTCAAATGTGCTTGAGTAACATACAATCCGTCTGTCTGCCTTTTCCACTTACAGCGTATGACATCTTGAGTGCGCTAGCGTCCCCGACCCCTGCCCCTTCTCCCTTCAGAGGAGATACTTTCAAACCATACTTCGATAATGCAGTGAATTCATCCAAAATCTTCCCATCTTCTGCTGACGCATAAAATGTAGGATTATAGTCGTCTCTTGGTGGTACTCCAATAATCCCAGCATCAACAAACTCGATGTTTGTCCCTGCAAATAGCCCCGCGATACGCTTTACCGTTTCCGGGTTCACAGCATTGCAGTCGACAAATGTCTGTGGGGAGGGTAATGCGCTCCCGTGTTTCGCAGCAACGCTCTGTATCTTTTCGGCAAACGACAGAGCGTCCCTTGGTGGCACAATGCTCAAAATCCAGTCCGACTTGAGCACAAGGTCGTCGATAGAGACGTCGATCATCCCTGCATCTTGTGCTCGCTTTCGCGTGGCTTCCGAGCGGTCGTCAAGGTTAGTGTATACTGTGCAGCCAAAGCTGGTAAGGCGTTTCGCCACGGCAGAGCCCATGGCCCCTGCGGCGACCACTGCTAGACGTGGCATGGCGGGCGACATGATAGTTCAATGCAAACCCCATATCTCATGAAGACACCGATAACAGCTGACTCTATTTTTATCAACAGTTATTTCTGGAATAGGTCAAAGTAGGCCTGCTATTTAGTAATACAGTCTAAGGAGGTTCATCGTCAGTCGCTTCTTCAAATCCAGGTAAGCAACTCACGTCGATGAATCTCTAAATAATAATTTATGCACATGAACTACATTGAGCTACACCGCATGTTCTGGGACAATGACGTCGATATAGTCTTTGACATGCAGGTAAGATTACAGGGTTACTGCCAACCAAACCTTGGCTCTACAAGTACCTCGTAGGATTCGCGCCCCACTACTGTATACAGGCGTCACAGAATATCTTTACAACCGTTTGACTCTTTCTCTTCGTTCTTCACGCTTGGGAACACGTGCCGTTTTGGGTGTACGTATCATCATCTGTCAGTCGTTAGCCTATCTGCAAATGGGCCAGTCTGTTCGACCAGTTGCAAGCGGTGGGCAGAGCTTTAATTGTGTTTCTTTCACTACCATTTATACTTACAGTTACTATCCAGACTGTTCCTGACTCTAAACATCGCTTACAGCAGGTACCTAACCCCTGGACGTTCCCCCGCCAATATCTCGCCTTTCTGGGGTACACTTCGCTTCTTTATATATTGGCCTGCCTACCGGCGGCACGGTACCGATGATAATTGTTTCACTCCACTTTGTCTTCACTTTGTCTTCACTTTGCTTTTGATATCTCTTTGTAGCGGCCCAAGTAAGCGAAAATTTGCAACGTAGTCCATTTTGTTCTTCGCGTGGTACGCGTCCTTGGCATCACTGACGTGTAAACCGCTCACATGAATTCAGTATCAAATATCAGAAATGCGATGCATGGCATACGGCTTCAGCGTTTCGTCATCATCGTGGTGTCGTGGAGAAGCTTTGAGTTTCGTAAAGGATGCCGAAGCGTGCGAATGAAATTGGGAAAACAAATGGCAAGCGGGGCCACTGAGTGATACGAACGATGCTGGCTGCATAGCCCCAGATAGCCCCCCACAAGAACCCTCGATGAAGATCTTCTTTACGTTTTATCTCCTTATGCCCAGCGCCTGTCACTGCGAAATTAATGCAACACCATGTGCAAAGTGGCGATACCCAGGCTTGTCATGTTGCGAACTTGTTCATCGATTTCGTGTCCGGAGAGATCCCGACTGTGCAGCCGAGTTCGTGCCTCTGTTATGACTCAAGTTCGCCCACGCCATCTAACCTCATTGTCAGATGAACTGTAGGCTAATTGTTGAGTGGGATATTTTCATGCGTTAATCCGTAAGTTAGATGCACAACGCACTGCAACGCACGGAGGATCGGGCATAGTCGCAGCCCAGCAGTGATTGTTCTAGTGTCTAGATGGTCCTTAAAGCGTATCTAATCTAAGTCATGCATGGGATCATTACCATCACTCACTAGCCCTGCAGAAGCCTCCTCGTTAACACCATATTGTCGTCGACATCATCTCCAGGGTCATGTTATAGCTTCCTCAGTTTCTCGCTGATGTGCGAGCAACAATACATCCGCCTGTGCTGCCGAGATCGATCATCTATGGGCAGGCTTCTTGTTCTAATGCCCAGCGAACTGCCTCTGCGACATCCTCTGTTTCGTGAGTGGGTCGATGACTTGGAGGTCCACGACGGGGATCATATACGCCCGTGCGAACTAAAATTGATTTCCAACCCGCAGCATTAGCACCTGCTATGTCGGATTCTGGGTTGTCTACAGGGGACGATAAGTACTATCGAGAGCAGGCACTCCGAAATACGTACCTCCAACCATGTACCTGTGTAGCGATCATGCGGTCATTAGTTGATCACGAGGGCGGACGTGGCACCAGATCATACGAACAGCGATGGATTGGGTACACCCTGCAGGCGATGCTTGAGCATCATCTCTGCGAACTTGTATGTTGCCTCAGTTGGTTTGCCGATTTGGATGTGGGGATAAGTGGACCCCGTCAATGACTGCAAAACAGGCATATCGGATTGTTCTCAGCGGGATTTAGCGGCGAATGAAAAACTTGCCTGGAAAACAGCCTGAAAGGCAACTTTAAAAGCGCCTTGGCCCATACGGGGAGCCTCGAAATCTGACTGCCATATTAAATCGGGATTGCAGAATACTAGGTCGACAGGCTTTCGTGTATCATTAGATTCATGAGATCCCCCAATGATACCCCTTGACTGGATCACATCGCACATGATTTGGATGTCGAGAGCCCAATTTCTAGGATCATGGAAGACGAAGATGGCGCCAAATTGGATCTTGGAGAAGTCGGTCGGCTGAGTTATCATATTTTCATAAGCAGTTCGAATGAACGAGTGAAAGATGTAACCTTGACACACGCTCTTTCCTCTTGTGTAAGGTCGTGGAAAGGCCATATCCTGGGAGAATAACAAAATCGAGTTTTAACTATGAGGTGAGTAAATAACTTACGATGGGTTCCAAGCGAGAATATCAAGGGTGTTATAGACTTTCTGGAAGCCGTATCTACAGTCGATTGAGATTCCATCAGTAGGATCCAAACACAAGCTACACGAGTCATGTACCCTTCCGCTACCCTACGAAGGGCGTCACCCTTGCCTCCGAGGACCAAGACTGGCACATCAGCGTAGTTGTGTACCACAGATTTCAGAACAGTGTGAGCCTGTATAAATTGTTCGGAATGGATCTGCCCAAACTCGTCAACAGAACGTAGGAATCAGGATACTAACTTGGATATAGCACCTGTACGCCAAGCTGCGAGCTCAACTTGCGACACCGTTCCTCTTCGCTGACACCACCGCCGTTGGTGAGCTGCAACAATTGAATGCGTATATCACAAAAATGGCACGGAACATTATTTACCAGAATAAAGGGTATCTTGCTTTCAGTGGGTCAGCTAGCTGAATCATGAACGGTAGGGAAAACACAAGCACAGGCCAAGTTTATTGTTGCCATCAAGAATCGATAGCGCCTCTTTGGCAGCAGGCAGAGGGTTCTTTCCACGAATGAGAACACCATCCTGTGAAGAGTAGAAAAGATGCAGTAAGTTTCTTGGAACTCTCATAACATCATGTCCCCATACAATGTCGAATGCGAATGCCAACCGCGAGGGAGGCTTGGCTGCGTTTCCTGGTCCTGTTTATAACAAAAACGCGTGAATCGTTAGACCGAACTTTGAATTGACGATTGTGGCAGTCAGCTCCACGGCCCGTGCCAGCTCACCAGTCAAATAACGTGCGATCTGCTTGACCGTCACCCTGTTGCCACATTTCGGACCGAAAATGTGTCGAGAAATCATGCCTGTAACGTCGTTGGCGGCAAGAGTAAGCAACAGCCCAGCCGTGGGCACTGGGGTATCTATGATTTCAACCCAAGGGTTATAGTCACTGGGTTATACGAGTTCGCCCTGAGCCCTCGGCGTCCGTCAAAGTTTTAGTCACGTGAGATTCGTGGAATTCATTGACACGCGAGGTTTACTACCACCGGCCAGCTACATGGACCAAACGAACAACTAACTAGATCACCAGCAGACGTGTTATTGCTGCCCTATGCTTCCCTCACCGGTCTCATCCAACCGACGAGGAACCTCCCAGCACCTCCGTTCCTTCTCCACGTCCGACCTCAAACGCGCTCTCAGCCTCCTCCGCGTACGATCAAGGTTCACAAACCTAAGCATCCTCATTCTCGCAGGGTGCTTCTGTATTTCATTCTTATATAACCTCGCATTCATATTCTCCCCTTCGCCTTCCTCCTTGGCAGCTTACACGCCCCCTCAGAGCATCCTCTCAACCATAGCCCGTAATTCAACTTTAGAAAACTTAACTCATCTCGTCATCGTCCCAGGACACGCAATTTGGACTGGGACGCAGTCTGATCAGGTGTTGGACGAGGACCGATGGACATTAGAGGAATATCAGAGAGGGGGAGGTAGCTACAGAATTTCTGCGTTCGTAGAACATATCAGACGGGGGTATGTCTTTTGGCCCAAATTTATACTACCAAATCACGCAACTGATAAATTTCAGAGTAGAAATAACGCTAAAAGATGATACGTCCCTACTCATTTTCAGTGGGCAGGTATTCCACCCAGGAACACAAGTTCGACTTGCTAACCCTCCTTTCTAGAGGTCAAACTAGACTGCAGTCGACCACGACAGAAGCAGAATCTTACATGCGTTTAGCAACTACTCTAGGTCTCTTCCATCCCGATTCAGAACAAACGCATCACGAGTCCTATTTCCCTCGTGCGACAACAGAGACCTACGCTCTCGATTCATATCAAAACTTTTTATTCTCCCTGGCTCGTTTTCACGAAGTAACAGGTCGGTACCCCCTGCAGGTCACCATCATAGGCTACGAAATGAAGCGCCGTCGCTTCGAAGAACTCCACCGTACAGCCCTTAAATTTCCCGCTCATCATTTCGAATACATCGGCATCGAACCTCCTGCCGGCGAGCAAGAGACCGATTCCGCTCAGTATAGGCGAGGTAAGTGTCTTCATCCTCGTCGACGGTTTTACTCTATGTTAAACCTGAATATAGGTTAACAATGGATACACACCGTATAAGGCCGACTTGTATGGCTGTCACGACTTTTTACTCGCTAAAAGACGAGCGCGAAATCCGTTTTTACGATTTCATCCCGTACCATGTGTCGGCGCCAGATTTGAGGGGGCTGTTGGAGTGGTGTCCTGATGATGCGAGGATGGTATACGATGGGCCATTACCTTGGGACGTTTATGAATGAGATGTCATTCTACGCTTTTGGGGTTCGAGAGACCTATGGGTTTATTCTATGCGAGAACTGCTTGGGGACTTGCGCGAGTAAAATATCGTCGGACCGTCCTTGCCAAGCTACATCGAACGTTGTGACTCGAAGCTTAGTGGCAGGACCACGGAAAGAATGTCACCACAGAAACCCAAACACACGTCCACCGAACCAATATTTAGTGGGGGCATTGACTCCTTCCACCAGTTCTTTTCACGGCCACCCTGCTAGTAAAGCAGCATGTCATGATCGTGTACACATTGTACGCGAGTTTGTGCGGTTCAATTCGCAAATTTGCATGAGTATGTGCCATTATCTGTTCTCCTTGCTTCCGAGTCAGTGATATGCCTCGGTTCACTGTTAGATGTTTCATCTCATTAATGTCCTAGTGCCAATCAGCCACCTGTCCAAGGTGATTACGCCGTCGAGGTGGAAATTTTCAAAGAACCATGCGCTACATCTTTCATCGAGAAAATGCGGACGCGGCTGCGAACAACCGAGCGAGGAACCAACGTCGACCGCACGGAATGATACAGGACTATTAAATCATACGGGAAGATGTCACAGTCTGATGAGTGATTGCATGCCTTGCTGATTCAACGAGTGAACCAAGCAAACAATTGTTCTATGTGTTATGTCCGACCGATGAGATTTTGGATGTTCAAGCGTACTATAAGAGCGAAAAACACGTCGTAAGTACATCAGTTTGGAATCTTCCTCTATTCTAAGGCCTCTATTGCTTAAACGGCAGTGAAATTGTCCAGGAACTAGCATCGTGCAATCAACCACACTGCACCAATGCGAAAGCAGAAAGATGACTCACTAGTCAGTACCTCGCGACGTGCCGCCCAGGCTTCGGTACAAACGTTCACAAAATGACCCTACCAGATTGATCAGCGTGGTTAAATCTTGTATGTCAAAGCAAACTACTCATACCCCTTTACCTGACAAACATATGTAACCGTTCCCTAACGAGCTAGTTCAGCGGTTAAATTATGGATGCAAACTCATACTCACACCACCGGTAGTGTCTACTCCAATACAATCATGGCCATCGCAGCAATCTGCCTTTGACTTGCAAACGATGGGACATGTACTGTCAATTGCACTGTCAGCTGCACTGACAGCGATCATATTAATAGATGAAGCGGCAATGATGGCGAGGATGAAGGAGAGACGCATTGTTTGTGCGATGATAATGTGATACGAGATCTCGAATAATACACCTGAGGGAAGGGTACGGTAGGAAGGCTGCATGCTTTTATATCCTGAAAATAGTGCTCTGGGCAGAACTTAGTTACTTCACGGCGGGGATTGTCGGAAAAACACATGGTTCATTATAATGCCGGACCAGAAGTTCGGTTAGCTGCCTTCAGAGGGTATTACAAGCCCTTACAAACATCGGAAGGCAAAATGTCGGTGCCGCGGTAACAAATATTCAACGTAGGGTCGTCAAAAGTGTTCTTGCAAATGCCAGCGAATGCCCGTGAAAAGATTATCGGATAAATTCGATGCCGCGACAATACTTTGCTTTTCCGCGATTATAATATCATTCCAAGCAACTGGGCAAGAGCAAAAACGTCGACGATCCAAAGAACTGGGATGCAAGGGCATTTGTTCGAAAGCTCCATCCCCGACCTGTTTCCCGCTTGAGATGCGAATCTTTACTAGTCACGTTGTAAATGCGTCGCTGCCATAACATATCTCTACAAACCCATTTGTATTTCAATCAAGAAAGTACGCTGAACGTAATGCGGGTAACCGGTGGCTTTGCCAGCGGTGTTGACTTTCCCTACGCTGATAATACTATCTGTGGTGTGTTAGCCATAATACGTTCACCCTTCCAGATTTCTTCAGGTGCAAGAATGGAGCCTACTTACTTGCTCATAGGGGAAATTTTCAAAGAATCACGCGCTACATCTTTATCGAGAAAATGCAGACATGGCTGCAAACAAACCAGCGGGAAACCGGGAAACCAATGTAGATCGAACGGAATCAGGCAGGACTGTTAAACGAGACCACATGTAAGGTGTCACAACCCGACGAGTGATTGCATACCACGGACCACGGTGCTGGCGATAACTACAAGTACCAGTTTGGATGTTCAAGCTTACTACAAGAGCGGAAAAAACCCGTCGTAAGTACATCAGTTTGGAATCCGATTCCTCTGTTATAAAGTCTCTATTAATTATTGCTTAAGCGGCAGTGAGATTGCCCAGGAGCTAGCATCATGTCATCAACCAGCGCACACTCAGGCTGCACCAATGCGACTCACTAGTTAGTACTTCGCGACGTGCGAGGGTCCCAGGCTTCTGTACAAACGTTTACAAAATGACCCTACCAGGTTGATCAGCATGGTTAGATCTTGTATGTCGAAGCAAACCACTCATACCCATTTATGCCACAAAGGTATGTATATTCTCCCTAACAAGATGGTCAGGGGTTAAATTTTGGATGCAAACTCATACTCACATTACCGGTGATGTCTACTCCAATACAATCATGGCCATCGCAGCAATCTGCCTTTGACTTGCAAACGATAGCACATGCACCGATAGTTGGAACGACAGTTGCACTGACAGTTGCAAGAGTTATACTGACAGGTGGACCAAGAGTTCGACTGACAGTTGGACCAAGAGTTCGACTGACATTCACTGCACTGATAGCTCCTGAACTGACAGTTGCATTGACAGCGATCATATCAATACATGAAGCGGCAAAGATGGCGAGGATGAAGGAGAGAGGTATTCTTTGTGCGATCATGATGTGATGAGATCTCAAATAATAAACCTGAGGGGGGGACACGGTAGGAAGGCCGCTTGCTTTTATATCCTGAAATAGTGTTTTGAGTAGAACTTCACAGCGAGAATTGTCGGAAAAACACGGGGGCCACTGTTACAATTCTGGATTAGAAGTTTGGTTAGTTGCCTTTACAACCCGTATAAGCCCTTACAAGGCATCGTAAGGGGACAATTTCAGTGTCACGCGCGACAGGCGATATTCAATCTAAGGCCGTCAAAAGCGTTCTTACATCGTACAAATGCCTTTCAAGGATTATCGGATAAATTCCATGCAGTGTTTCGGTCCGTGGTCCGCACCGATGCTTTGCTTTTCGATTATAATATAATTCAAAGCAGCTAGGCGAGAGCAAGAACGTCGAGGATCCAAAGAACTGGGATGCAAGGGAATTTATTCGAAAGCTCCATTGTTGACCTGTTTCCCGCCTGAAATGCGTATGTTTAGTAAAGGCAATGCTTTCCTTCTACATGCGCACCTGCATCCCAACTTCGGAACGGGAGGCTCAAAACCTTTCGAAGCACGAAGGAACTATCACGAAAATTCCACATCCGCATGCTTTTAATCTGGGCGTTAAGACCCCTTTAGCAAAAGTGTATGGTGAGCCGTCGTTCACGTCGTAAATGCGTCGCTTATCATGGCTTCACACAGACCCATTCAATTAAACTTCAGTCAAGGGGAGGGGCTGAACATGATGTGGGTGACCGGTGACCACATATCTGCTTCAGACTGATATGGATGAATCGTGTACACATTGTACGGGAGTTTGTGCAGTTCAATTCGCAGATTTAGACGAGTTTCTCCTTTTACAACAACTTCCGAATCAGTGATATGCCTCGGTTCACTGTCAAATAATTTCCTCATCTCATCAATGTCCTAGTGCATCAGCCACCTGGCGAAGGTGATTACGCCGTCGAGGAGGAAATTTCAAAGAACCATGTGCTACATCTTCAAATCGAGAAAATGCAGACGCGGCTGCAAACAACCAAGCAAACAACCAACGTCGACCGAACGGAATCAGGCACGACTGTTAACCGAGATCGTATGTGAGGTGTCACAGTCTGATAAGTGATTGCATGCCACGGTGCTGGCGGTAAGATATGATTACACGACCAGCTTTGGATGTTCAAGCATACTACAAGAGCGAAAAAACACGTCATAGGTACATCAGTTTGGAATCTTCCTCTATTCTAAAGTCTTTATTGCTTGAGGAGCAGTGCAATTAAAAAGATGGCTCACTAGTTATATTTCGTGACGTGCCGCCCAGGCTCTCCCAGGCTTCGGTACAAACGTTTACAAAATGACCCTACCAGGTTGGTCAGCATAGCTAAAACTTGGATGTCGAAGCAAACTACTCATACCCATTTACGCCACATACGTATGTATATTCTCCCTAACAAGATGGTCAGGGGTTAAATCCTGGACACAAACTCATACTCACATTACCGGCGTCTACTCCAATACATTCATGGTCATCGCAGCAATCTGCATTTGACGTGCAAACGATGGGACATCTACTGGCAATCCCAGTAGCAGCTGCACTGACAGCGATCATATTGATAGATGAAGCGGCAAAGATGGCGAGGATGAAGGAGAGACGCATTATTTGTGCGACGACGATGTGGTACGAGATACCAAATGAATGAACCTGAGGGGGGGCACGGTAGGAAGGCTGTTTGTTTTTATATCCTGAAAATAGTTTTTTTGGGTAGAACTTCACAGTGAGAGTTGTCAGAAAAACACCGGGGCTACTGTTATGATACCTTTGGATCAGATGTTTAGTTAGTTGCAAGGCAACTTGTACAACATAAGGGGACATTTGATGCCACGTACGGCAGGCAATATTCAATGCGACGTCAAGAAGATTCTCATTGCAAATACCTTTCAAGGCCCATTAAAAGGTTATCGGATAAATTCGATGCAATGTTGGACCGGCGCGACGATACTTTCCTTTTCGATTATAATATCACTCCAAGCGGCTGAGAGCAAGAAAGTTGACGAACTGGGATGCAAGGGCATTTGTTCGGAAGCTCCATTTCTGACCTGTTTTCCGCCTGAAATGCGCATGTTTAACGGCAATGCTTTCCTTCTACAAGACCGCGCCCTACCTCCGAAGTTGTAAAACGATGTTTTGGCGTATCAAGTCTGTCTGATAGTGATCAGCTAGGCAGCGAAACAATCAAACTGTGCTACTTACCGTGGAGTGATCGGGCATGGTAAGAGCTACTTGAAAGTTGAGATCGAATGGATGGTAGTTGGTTCCAATGCTGTGGAAAGCTCAGTGGAATGCAGTTGAAGGATGACTGGACGCTCGTCGGGTTGCAGTTGAAGGATGACTGGACGCTCGTCGGGTTGCAGTTGAAGGATGACTGGACGCTCGTCGGGTTGCAGTGTGGTCTTGAGGCTTGCACGTCGCGACTCACCGACTGCCAAAAATCCGAAATCCTCGCCTCATCGCGCCTAAAAGCCAGAAGCAGCTGTTGGGGCGCCACACTTCAGAAACGGAGAGACGGTTTATCAGTTACACATTCGAATCAGTCTCCAATAGAAGGAAGATGGTAAATAATAGTCTCCCCTAGCCAGAACAAAGCCACACCCATACTAGAAGGAAGATAGTCGTTCCTTCTAATAGGGTTTCTTCGTCGCATAAGCAGAACCGCAGAAGCTGTAATACAAAGCCGTCCCCTGGCAAGTTGACATCACAAGTTGACATCACATTCAGATACATACACCAACGCCTAATGATGGCGTTACTCAACGATCAAGTCAAGGGGAACAGGGATTGAAACGCTCGCTTGGCTACAGTTGACTCATGTAGTAACTAGAGATATAATCTCCTTGACCAGCGATATTACTGCGCTGTCTCCGGAACCTTGCTCCAAGTGATGCAGAGTCTGCATTACGCGTGACTTGAACTCGCTTGTGACGTCGACAAGCTCCGCATTACATCTCAACAACTGTATTGTGAAATTTGCAAATGGTTCGAGGACTTCCCGTATGACGCAGCCCGAAAACCCGATTGGCTTGTGGGAACGAAGGGCAGCAAATGCCCAAGCCTTGTGTAAAAGAAGGCCACATAGATCATTCGGGATGAGGTTGTTGTGTTCTCCCTCCGGGTGTAACCGTGCTATAATAGCAATGATGTATAGAGCAAGATGTTCTGTCAGCGGGTAAATCTCGAAGTAGCGAAGTCCGTTCGCGATGGATAAGCATGCCTTGAGGTGTCCACCGTCATAGAGATGATGGGACCACAGCTCACTTTGAGTCCACGAGAACAATATGTGCAAATAACGAAGGTTTTGCTTGCCGCACATACTGGAATTTTCAGAAAGAATACCATCGTCTCCCTGACCAAAGGATGTACTATCAGCAATGATGTCTGAAAGTGCCGCGGAGAATTGAGTGCAAAGATCTGAGGAGAGAGAATCGATGTCCAGCGATGCAAGATAATTCCTCGAGGAATACGCAGCGCGCAGCGCGCAGCGCAGCCTTACGAAGTCGTGGAAGCTTGTCCGGTGCCATCGCGAAAATTATTGCACCGATATAGGCCGACATCTTCTCCCTGCACGCAGCATCGATGTTCATTTCGCTCATCGTGAGGAATGCGTCAGTGAGCGCGGATTGATGAGAGATCGAATGGTGATGAACAATATAGTCGATGAGCCAGCTGCAACCAGCGTTCTTGGTCGTGTGGAGACGGGAAATATTCTCCTTCCAAGTGACCCGATCGTCGGTCGAGCCGCCATCACCATTCCCAGCGGTGACTACGCTGAAATGCAACGCAGCACGAGCGGCCACCCAGGCATTGTCACGTGCTTCTGGTCTGCAGAGTTCTGGATGGTGAAGTACTATGTTCACAAAGCTCTGACAGAGTCGAACACCCCAGTCCGACATTTCCAAATCGTATGCCGTCTGGCGAAACTGCTCAACTTCTAAAACAGCTGCCAAAGGTTGCAGAAGTTTCAGGGCATAAATAGACGAGCGCTCGCGTAGCTCCAGATGGATGTCAACACCGATAGCTTGTTGCATGTTCTTGAGGACTGATACAAGCAGTGTTTTGATCGACGACCTGTATAATTATTGGGTCACATGAGAGCTTCACATGATATTCAAACGTTCCTTACCCCTTGTTTGTACTAACTAGTTGACTTGGATCAACGGGTTGATCCAGAAGCAAACTTGCCGCTACAAGGCAGTTTGCTACGACATTCGTAGGAGGTAGAGGCGACACAAGTAGCCTCTCTACTACATCCAATGCACGTCGTCTCCAGAACCTTGCATGCTGGTGTGAACTGAGGCGGTGAAGTAGGGGATGAGACATCCACATGAGAAAAGTATCTGGAATTTTCGAGTTTCGAAGCGAAATGGGTATGCTGACGCCGACATCCAGCACTATCTCGAGGATAAGGTCGCAGATGAAAGAGAGTTCGGGATCATTGTGGCGAGTCCACATAAGCCAATGGACATCATGAAGGCGAGATGAGGTGGTAAGTGCGAATTCTGGATCAGGAGTGGCACGCAGAAAGATGGGTCTGGCATCCAATGGCCACCTTTCGATGTAGAGATGCAAGAAAGCCTTTCCACATGCAATAGCACGATCTCGGCCAAAGTCAGAAAGTTTCGGTTGACCATACTCTGTGTTTTCGAAGCAATCCAGGAAAGTGTCTCGCAGCCTGAGCAAGGCACAAGATACGTCCAAATCCGGTGGCCACTCGACCTGAGGAACTAGGCTGGCGGCAGAGGTAATCACGTCTGGGTCGTCGGAGGTGTCAAGCAGCCATCGTATGCAAGGAGCATCTGTGTTTTCGATGGCGTATGACGAAGAAAGTTGGTGAGATATGCATGATACGAACGAGTCGAGTAAAGTTATTGTGATATAGGGGACGTAGCTGATGAAGCGCAAGAATGCTAAAAGGATGGTCTGTTTTCCTTTCTGAAGAGCGTTGTGGAAATGGATAACGTGCTGCCCGACGCTGCGAAGTCGATTAGACGCTGGCGTTTGAAATGGACATACATCAGACGTCAGTGCGGCAACAACAATCAGCGCATAGAAGATGGCCCCAAACGACGTCGTGCCAATGACAATGCAGGCGACAATGTGTTGCTGTGTCCATAGATTTGCACCGAGGGCAACTCCAAACAGCAACAAGGACAATTGCAACAGGACAGGAAGACCTTCCAAAACAGCGTCGAAATGCCAGGCATACAAGGCATCAAGCTTCCGTTGCCGTTGCCTTCCACGACCATCAACAGTTCCATGACCAACGTGTTGGAAATGGGTGAGCCATCGCTTGCCCAGCATTGCTCCCAGTGCTGCAAGAAGGCTCGCGGACAGACTTGCATACATGAGCGACTGAACCCATATTTCTGTGATGCTAGGACCAATCCATGGTGGAGTGTCGAAATTGTCACCCGGAAATGTTGAGTTGTTGACCGTCTGAATCAACTTCTTGAGAAGTGCGTGGGTTTCTGTGGTTGGATCGGGAGCTAAGTTTTGCTGCATATTGACAATGAAGGATGTAGTGACGGCGGAGAAAAGACCAGCCTATAACAATGGATGTGCGTAATGAGCGAATGAGTAGTCAAAGAGGTGATGTTAAATTAAAGGACGCACGAAGATCAAAACGATATCCATGTCGCTTTTGTACTTTTCGAGAATTTGGCCATCATGTTCAGCAGCTTCGTGCATGTAAGTCGCCCAAAAACGACTTTTCGTATCTTGAGTGGCCCACTGTGATCTGACAGGCTCGCATGGAGCATCAACATGGTTGGGCGATGTTGACCTTACCAATGAAGATCAGCAATCAATGACAACTACTAATGTAGGAAACATGGCACTGACATGAGCGCACCGTCGGAAGACTCGAAACTGAGCCCTGAGACCTTGCAGGCTTTATATATGGAACCCTTCACTCACCAAGCGTAATACCGCAGTCTGGATATTTGTAGAATGCCATGGATAAACCTCGAGGGGTGGTTTTAACAGAGGTTGTTGCCTGCGAGGGTCTTCGAGTTTCTATTTTCGTCACGGTTATCATGATGCTCCCAGGGGCCAGGATAGAGCAATTTAATGAGACGTGCAAGCCATTCCCAGGCTTCACGGCTTGCTTGACCTCTGCGACAAACTTTTGCTTGACGACCTGGGCAGCAAAAGATGACAACGCCGGACGTACGGCTTTGAGCTCAGTGTAGGAGGGAGTAAGTGTATACATAAGGTGGTGCTTAGGGTCGTCGTCGCTGAGCACGCCATCCAATGAGTTGAACCTTGCAATAATGATGTCCGATGATAGCGTGTAAGTTACTTTGTGTGTCCGCGAAGGAAATGCTGTACATAAGCAGCATGTGAAGGGGTTCGAGAGGCGGATTTATCGCCCTTGAATAGCGGGCGGAAGGCATGATATAGGAAGTTCGAGAGCGTCCAATTGGTATGTTCAATAGCACCGAGTACATGTGCTAGCTTAGGGAGAATGGTAAAAAAACCGAGGAATAGAGTTTTCGTTAGAAGGTAGCGGTCGTTTGCGTGAGGAAGGAAGGATATGGTGTCGCTGAGATGTGTTCAGTAAAGGAAATGTTTCAGACGCCTCGCCTCATCACTCCCACTCAAAATCATACTCAATAAAATTACAAACAGGTATCAAAAAATGCATCATAATGTTACAATGTCGATGAAACACAAGTAAGTTATCGCAAGCACACCACACAACAACAACAACGACACAGAATACACGCCAAAAAAATGCAAGAAAAGCAAAAGCTTGTCGACAGCGTTTAACACATAAGTAAGCCCCCGCATGAACCGCAAGCAGGCATAAAAATGACAGAGCACCACGCACCCCAGTCCAACCCCAACCCAAAACCTACTTCCCCTGAAAACCCCTCACAATCGTTCGTATCCCCCCAAACCTCTGCTTCGCAGGTGGCGAACACACTGTGATCGGTGCTGGCTGCCACCCTTCCACCGTCGAGAACCCCATCCTTGATAACTTATTCACGCTTCGTGCTGCCGGTGATGATGATATGTTACGGGTTGCTGGTGATGCGTTGCGTGCTGCTTGCGTCGTTGGGATGTTCCGTGCTGCTGATGAGATGTTACGTGTTGTTGGCGATATGTTACGCGTCTTTGAGATGGTTCGTGTCATATGCGTAGGAGCTGTTGAGATGCGCGAGAGTGGTATACCCATCAGCTCTGCATCTGTGTCTATGTCGTAGAGGTCGGGCGTACGCGCCCGCGGAGGCGTATATGCGAACGTCTCATACGATTTCTGTGCGGGTGGGCTGGGGAGAGGGAGGGGATGCGGATGCTGGTGAGGGTCCTGGTGAGGGAGGAGGGGGAGATGTCGTGGTACGACGGTGGGACTGCGTGTGCGTCGGGTGTCATCCGAGGTTCGCGTGATATTGTCAAAGGGTGTATCTGACATCGTCCGTCTGAAATCGGTAGAAGCCGTCCGTCTAATTTCGTCTGATGCTATCCGCGTACGGTGTTCGAGCGACGTATCCTCATTAGATGCACCTATATCATATCATGTTGTCAGCACCAAAAGAAAGAAAGAAAGGAATGACCACCCACCAGTCCCGCTACTGCTCATCAAAAAATCCACAGCCCCAGGCCTACTACTCGACAACAACGACCTCTCACCCAAGCCCAAACCATCACCCACAGGTGTTGTTCCCGCGTCAATAACAACCACACCCATCCCAACCGCCTCCTCCTCTTTTATCCTCCTCTCAATAGCCAAACTCTCCCCAAACATCGCCAACCTCGCGCTCAAAGGCGTTCGTCCAGTCCCCTTATTCCTCCTCGTACTCACCTCCAAATCAACAGCCATATCAAGCACGGATTGTTGAGCACGCTGTACGAGCGCTTCTACCTCTGCTCGTGAAGATATTGAGGAGATGTCGAGACCTGAAGGCGTTCGCCGTACGCGGGGGGAGATGTCTATGCCCAGACCCACGCCCATGTCCGTGTCCATCGAATGCGATGCGATTAAGGGACTGGCGCCGGAGAAGTGGGGTGTTGGAGGCCACGGTGCGTCGCTCGAGCTAGATTGTGTGTACGTACTGGCAGTGCCAGTCGTACCCGCGCTACTCACCGAATCTCCGCGCAAGCGGCTCTCTGAAGACGTGATACTATCGTCAGGAGGAGGAGGCACGTTAATGCTGAATGGGAACTGAGCGGGCACTTTAACGGCTCGGTCAGGGGTGAGCATGATATTGGGCGAGGATTCGGAGTGAACAATTGGCACGCCGTATTCTTCTTCTTCGTCTTCAAGGTCGTAGAGGTCGACGGCGTTGACGATGATGGGGGGAGGGGACTGGGGGATCCGAGGGGATTCTTCGATCGTGTCTGGTATACGATCAGAGTCGGGGGCGCCTGCTGTGCCCATATTGAGGGTACGCAAACGGCTCTCTTGCGGAACGCTCCCACGGGATGGGGGGCTACGGGCGCGCGCGGTGAAGGAGGTGGAGGTGGAGGTGGGGTTGTCGAATCGGATGATACGGGATGGATAGGGTTGCTGGGAGCCTTGACTTGAGGAAGAGCGGTTGTGTATGCGCAATATGCCGGGTCTCATAGGGGCTGCTGGCTCTGGCGGTATTTCTTCGCTTGGGGTGGACGAGGAGCTGGCAGCTGACACAGAACGGTGCCATGGGTTCAAGTCGGGGGAAGCACGTGCAGGGTTGGTTTCGAGTCTGCGCCGATGGAGGTCATGTGTGGATGTGTCGTGTGGAGATGACGAGAGAGGTGTAGAGAGGACGCGTGGGGAAGATATAATTGCTGTGATTGATGCGGGCGATGCCGATCCAGGGACAGGAACGGGCGATGAAGATGGGGGAGAATTGATTGGAGGCTCTGAGACGGAGGTAACACTAGATGATGAACCGTCGACATTCGATTTCTTGAAGAGGCTAAGGAGTGACAGCTTTGAGTTTAGTTTCCGCGGAGGAGTAGCCTCGGCGCCTGTGCCGGCTGATCTCGGGCGGCGTGATGTTTTTGGGAGTGAGGGACGCTGGGGTTGTTCGTCGTAAATATGAGGGAGAGATGGGCGGCGACCAGATAAGTCTGGAGGTGCCGATTCTGGAGGTTGTGGGATGTCTTGTTCAGATGAGCCAGAGCGTACAAAGTGTGGTTTTTGATCGACATCAGAAGCACCGCTTGCGGACTTGAGTGACGTGAGAGCATGGTCGATAGAGCGTTTGAAATGCAGCTTCTTCCGTAGGGAAAGTTCAAGGTGCTCGACAGCATTATGGGATCGTTCCCGAGAGGAATGGCCGTCGCTGTCAGGGGTATTATCACCGCGTACACGCGAAAGAATCTCTCTTGCGAGGATATCAGCACACTCGATCCAGCCATTCTGACGGGCGATGATCTCAGGGGTGATGCCATGCTTGTCAGGACGATTAGGGTGAGCGCCGTGGATAAGGAGGGTACGAACGACGCTTGCGTGACCGTTTGCAGCCGCGAAGTGAAGTGGGGTTGCACCAGAAGTGCCGACTATAGGAGCGGCAGAGTCACGGCTGCGATCGGAATACCTGCGAGGAAGTCTGTGGAGAGAAAAATTCAATTGTGGTCTGGGTTATGGGTACGATTGAGACTGACCTGGATGCGTTGACGTCTGCTCCATATTGTATGAGGAGATCAACAACGAGATCATTACCACCTGCACAAGCAGCGTGTAGGGGGAGAACGCCGTCGAGAACGGAGTTGACGGGTTGGCCTTGAGATAAGGCATATTGTACTAGGCCGATGTCGCCTGATGCAGCAGCTGAATGAAGGCCCAGATGTGGGACTGCAAGAGGTCAAGAAACAATGAAAAAGTCAGCGGATAATGACATACATTCAGTGGAGACGTTAAACTTTGCCTCTGCTCTGTGGTTTCTGGAAGGGGCGAGCATGACAAGTTTATGCCTGGTCGACTATAGGATTTGGGAATAAAGTATCATGGGATGAATGGCTGTATACACAAGTGCGGTGTCGCTGGTGATGATCTTACAAAGTAACTATAAAGGCCAGCGCGACTCAGCACCGGTATCCTCAATTACCCATACCTCAAATGCTGACAAATCATCTATTGACATTGTCCAACTTCCACTTTACCGCAGCTGACCGCAGATCAACGTTTGCTTATCGAGCTAGCCCACCGGAGCTTGCCAGCAATACAACGAATCTGACACTGATGTAAATCGCATCAAACGTAACCCCCTCTCACGAACTTCAATTCAACGACGTTTCAGACGTTCTCTGCTACGTGAGCGTCTGACAACCTCTCGCTGGCTTCTATGCGAAGTACCCACGCGGCGATAAGAACTTTGCAGAGTACAGGAATTCTGACATTTACGACAACGGAGAAGACGCCCATTCCGTCGGATAGATTTTCAATGTCAAAATCTATGCTGAGATGATTTGTAACGATATGAATGTGAGCTTGAAAAACTCGTAAGGATGAATTTGACACTGTTACGTAGCGAGGTGGGAGCGAAGGATTAACGGGTCTTCGAGCGAATAATGCACCGCACGTTTTTCTGCCGGAGCAATTATTACGCCGCCCCCGCATTTCTTTTCCGCAGCTTGATCACCACTCCAGCAAGCCTCTCCGAGTGCAACCATGCTCTATTTATTACTCGTATCATATCTGCACTCCAAATAGCTTATCTATCACTCCAAAATGCGCAGACTTTGCCCGGAGTTATGGACCGCCCAGCCGGAACACGAGACGCAACCGAATATGTTTTTTTTTAAAAAAAATGACTTAAAGTCTTCATCTCAAGTTATGGTTCTTTTCGGGTGACCTCCCACTGCCTCAGCCTCACATGGATGCCCGCACGTATGCTCACCCGGATGCCCGGATTGGCATCATCACGCTGATTCATGCTCTATACATACACACCCTCGCACCACCTTCCCGGACAACTTGTGAAACTGATACCAGTGCCCGAGTCGCGGGTCTTGTTCTCAAGGCCGTCCTCAGAGTTTGGGTATCCGAGTTTCACCGGACGCTAATATGTAGGAATCGCAGCTCAAGAGTAGTGCGATGGAGAAGTTTATGGCATCGATCTGAAAAAACTTCGGACACCACCACCGTGGCACTCTTGGGCTAAACTCGCTCCTCGGGACGTAAAATGCTTTCACCGAAAATCTCACCTACATAATCTGGATACATATTTCAATCATGAGTGTGATGGCTGCGTATACGTACGTAGCGTTGATTATCGTATCCATGAGTTGTGATTGAAAAACCTACCAGCAAAGAGTCTACACCTCCAAAAGTATTTTCGAAATCTGGTATTCGAGGACATTTGAAATAATCCTGTAGATCTGAGGGATCCATATTTTCAGTCTGTCACCTGTCACTCTTGCTGCCCTAGCAGCTCACTCTGTAAGATCGCTGGTACCGCTCACTGTAGCTGGGCTCACTGGGGGCGAGCGTTTGAAGATGTGGATCACTTGCTGGCCACAGGAAATTATTCAGTTGCAAACGCGACACCCTCCATTTATCTAAGGAATCTTCAGCCAGTAAATCAATTGTACATGCAAGTATATAATTCAATTGCAAACGCGATACACTGGATGAGTTGTGATTGCAAAAGTCGCAAGTAAAGAACGGACCACTACACATCCAAAAATATTTTGGAGAAATATTTCTTCGCGCCTTCAGCACCACGGACGATCGCCCCAATCATCCCGTCAGGCCGTATCACAAACACCTTCGTCTGGTCAGCTTCGACAAGATAAGCAGAATGAGCATAGCCCTCCTGATCTACAAGAACGACATCAACACAAGAAGATGCAACAGGCGTCACTGGTGCCGATAACGGCAAAACGACAGCCTTGCGCACAACACTTTTGTCGCATGCCTCTAGCGCGCCCAAGATCGGGGTAGCATCTGCGAGACTCGGCGCGAATACAAGCACTGTATGATACCAAGGTCTGTACAAGCCAAAAAGCGTCTTTACGTCAGTTTCTCCACGTCCCACCTGTAGCATTTTAGGTGCATCAGGTGCCCTGTCCCCAGCCTCGAGATGCCCTTCATCATTAAGCACCCCGTATGCGTTGATAGGCCTCCCCTCCAGTGGCGTCGTAAACTCATCGAGTACGATGTTGCTGAACCGACAGTTGATACCAAGCATGAAAAGGGTGGGGTTGCGTTCGAGCGACATGTCTCCTGTTTTTATTGCCCTATCAAGAATCGAGGTGGTCATGTCGAGCATCTCGGAGATGACAGGGAGACGCTCGGCGGTGTATGTCTCGAGAAGAGACTTGTCGGCGAGTTCTTTTTCAACGAGCGCAAGTTTCCATCCGAGATTGAACTGGTGTCCGTGGCGTCAGTCGTGCCGTACAAGCTGCATTTACTACACTCACGGCATCTTGTACAGCTGAGTTAAGTCCCTGTTGATATAGAAATGAACAAGCATCGACATTTGATCAAAACAGCCATACCTGACCGCCGGTAGGAGTGTTAATACTGAACATCCGTCAGCAGCTATTTGGCAGGAGGGACTCAAAAATAGACATACTGAGCAGCATCTATGACGACTTCCATCAGCACAGGTAAACACACATAGAATAGAACCACATACCACCGATGACGAATACTCGACCTTCGCTAAACTTATTCGCCATACGGATATTGGCCCTACAACAAAGTGATGAACGCGCGTCGACACGTACAGAAAGACAAGAAATCACCGGAACTCGCTCGCCCAAACCAGTTTGTTGAACGTAATATCAGTGGCGATGGCCTTGGCGATGGTCTTGAAGATAAGCTCTTCGCTCTTCGCTATCTCCGTTAACTCTTCTACGCGACCGGTGATGAAGAATTGCCAGCCATCCTCGCCGATTTCGTCTGTTGGACGCAAAGAGACGCTGTGGATCGTGAATACGTCTCCAAACCTCAAGAGCAGAAGCTGCACGTACGCTCGTTCATGCAGCTTTCCAAATCGGTACCAATACTTTAACAGAATGAGGAATAGTCTTCCAAGAAATAACAAACAGACGAACCCCTCTATCAAGACCAATGCCCTCTAAACGAATATCTCCAGTGATGATGCAGAAGTCGTCTCTACTCTCGCCCAAAAACGTGAGCCCAAGCTGTTTGCGCACGACACCTGCAAAACCTTCAGCCTCCTTCATACTCGTGCATTCGACCGCGTCTTGCCTTTGGCACCATCAGCGCCGATCATCCACTTGGCGTCAAAAATCTCTAATGCGCCGTTCTTTGCCAGAACAGCTGTAACGCCCTCCTCGGAGTGCTTGAACGAGCGCAGTTCGGTGCCCATCTCGACAGAGCAAGAGAATTTCTCCAGGTGGCGTCGCAGAACCACTTCTAGGAGCTGTTGCCCTATCATCTTTGGGATATGCTAGAAAACAAAATGATCAGCGTAAAGTCTTGAACTGACGATGGTGGTACGCACGAATGGTACCGTTGGTGTAGGTTCCATATGCGCGACAACCGGAGAGTCTTTCCGTTCCGAAATCCCGAGGTTGTATGAACGGATGGCAGGGACTGGTTTCCCTAAATCGTTGACTTCCGGGACATTCAGGAAGTTGAAGAGCTCGAGGGAGCGTGGCTAGATCGTGCTTTCAATGAGACAACAACGAGGTATACTACGAGAGTGAATGTATGACAGACCCATATTCCAGGACCACGCTGTCCGATGTGAGGGTTGGGGTCCTTATCGATGATACGAACTGGTATACCATTTTGGAGGAGTGTCAACGCTGCTACCAGACCCGCTGGCCCAGCGCCTACCTAAGAAAGATAAATTCAGTTGTGGTCCAAACCTCCATTAGGCGGGTCACTTACGATTAGAACAGGAGGGTAGGTGTAGTTCATATGTAGAGGAATGATGAGTTCAGAGGTGGTTGGATCAGCATAGAAGGAAATCGGGTCGTTATAACACAGGAGCGAAGCCAATCAAAGCGCGCCATGTGCTGTTGTCGTTGAACTCTGTATCAGTATCCCGCAATTACACATCTCGAACGACATCGTCCTGATAGAGCGTAAGTGGTGTTTAATATAAAAGGTGCGTACGCAGGAAGGACGATGTGGAATATGGATGTCGGATCAACTCCGTGACGCAAGATAGCTAAACGGGTCTTCAATGATGATGATGATGACGATGACATGTACTATTTGGGCGCATCCAGCCACCACGCTAGCTATGTGCTGGGCCCTGGAAAAAGGTGTGCGTTCGGCGAATTAATCAAGTCACTTACAATTGGCACAGGAGGGTGGGTGTAGTTCATATGTAGAGGAATGCCAAGTTCAGAGGTGTTTGGATCATCATGGAGGGAAAATCGATATAGTACAAGGGCAAAGTCGATCGAAGCGCGGCACGTGCTATTGTCATTGACCTGCGTATCAGTATCCTTATGAATACAAGTTGCCGCCATTACACCTGGCAGCACGATCGGATGATGTGTCAAACCGCTCACCAGATACGTCATGACGCTGGCTGTGTGGACACTGATGTGGCTTTTATGCTAACCAGATGTTTAGTTGGCATGCGAGCTCCGAGAGTATGATATGAGGCCTGAGGAAGCGGCAACGGACGACAGACAGGTCGCAGAAGGCGGTTAAACTTCGGCTCTAGCCTATTATTGACGTATTGATGATTAATATTACCTGTCGCTGGGATCTTAGGATCCCCGGAGGTTATACCAAGCCGCACTATGCAAGAAAACGAGGGCAACCAATTGCAAGGATCGAAGTTCATCGAACGACATCGTCCTAGAGCGTAAGTGATTTATGGACGATGTGAAATCTGGGTATCGGGTCGAGTTATGCAAGATAGCCACCGTACGTATGACCAGTTTATCTCCTCGTTTGAGGTTTCTTGCGGGTCTTCATGATCATGATGACGAGGACGGCATGTACGTGCTGTATGCTGTATTTGGTAGTATATGTAACCCAGCTCACGTCACGTGTCTGCATACATGTGCAAAGATGACGTCAGGTGAGTATGTTTTTCATTGATAAGTACCATTGGAGGTTGACCTGATGTAACGTGAAGGGCTGTGTGCAGCAAAGCCTGCTATGTGTTTCTCTCAAACTGATGTTGAATTTCAAGATGTGATGGCAGCCAGCTGAACAGCAAAGGGCCACAGAATGTTAGTATAGCTGTGCAGAAAAGTCTAGGATACAGTCATCAATCGGTCTTTGAGATGCGAAATTGAAAAATTATGTACTACATGTTTACAACACATTTTAACACCTCTGCTGTATTTTTCCTGCCAAGTAGTACATCTCAACATTGCAGGGCTGAATTTCAGAGCAAATACACAACTGCCCGAGCACAATGTGCAAAACAGTGAGGGGACCTCTTTTTTGCCCTTCATCACTCATTGAGACATGTCTCATTAGCTAATCTTACCTTATTGAACAATAGCAAAATCGTTATCAGTTGCTGCAACTTGCACACTCTGCCATCATACTTTTCTAAACCACACATAATTCTCAAAGTTTTACAGATATTATACATGTTCTAGAAAGCTCGGGTACATGCCAACATACTTATAATAATTTTGTACACCATCATGTAGTTGAATATTGAACAGGATAGAATCTAAAATTTCGAAACTGCTAGCATTAGGTTTCAGGCAGCACAAACAAACATCTCAGGAGAAATTTTACTGATGAAGTTCATGCAAATTTTGATGCCATGTAAGAGGAAAGGTCAACTAAGCTTGTAGAAGTATTTTTGACACCATAGAGTGAGTTGCAAATATGTGAGATGTATTTTGTATCAATGAGTGATAGTGTATCAAAGACCAATTGATGACTGTACAATTTTGATTGATGCCCATCAACTCGAACTTCAATGTTTCAATTGCTGATGTCATCAGAGAAGGATCCTAATGCTCTGCAGAAGATAAGTAGATGTCACCATAGTCACGTATAAGTATGATCAAAACATTTAAGGACCTCAAAAGTGAACTTGACCATGTTATGGGTAAAGAAAAGACATTAACTTTAAGGCATGAGAATGAACATTAGTGGGACTCAGAATTGTGTCCGAAACATGGTTAACTCATGGCTAAACCCACCAACAACTTGGTAAACAGCATAGAGAAATGTATATGGATTGGCATCATATGGCAGACTTTAAAACTAATGCCTATAGTTCACCATCATGTTTATCATTCTGCACGACTTTAAGCCATCCCTCAAGGGCAGCACTTGAGTGCAATGAACCCCCAGCCATCCAATTCACATCAACAAGGCACTTCTCAAGCTCCAGCTGCCTCTGCTGGATCTAGGACTTCTATCCAGTGGTACAGTTATCCTGCTCTCACTGATACCCTCATCAATTTTCTTGTGATGCACCCCACCGACTATTGGGTTCTTTTCTATTCAGAGGAGAAGAAAATTATCACCCCTGGTGGTAATTCTGATGATTAGTAACGAGCGGGAGGGAGCGGAACACTAGTGAATAGAACGTGATCTCAGTCTCTAGAAAGAACTCATATTGAACAAGTCATGTACCTAGTGAATAGAACGTGCTACATGCTCGTTAGGACAATGTATGGTAAGGAATATAAACGGGGGGCTTACATCTCAGTCTCTAGAAAGAACTGAGATGTTCGTACGAATCTATGGTACATTTTATACTGCGTTAGCATCGAGACGAGAAAATAATCGTAGTGTAGACGGTGGGATAAAATGATATGGACGAGTACCAGCCGACGTCACTGCGTTGCTGACTCGTACTCCTTTTGGTTACGCTTGTACCTCAACTTTCTCTTGCGTTGGCCGACCCGGACATCACGGACTCCAACACTCCCCCTCGAGCGGAACCGAGTGACATCATGCTCCTAAGCTTCTGGAAGCGGGGTCGAGCTAGCGGTTTGGTGAAGGTGTCTGCTATGTTGTTGTCTGTGGGACAATAGCGTAACTCGAAGGTCCCATTCTTGACGTGCGCGCGGACAAAATGAAAATGAATGTCGATATGCTTGGTACGTGCGTGGAACTTGTTGTTTGAGGCTAATGCGATAGCGGCTTGATTGTCGCAATAGATCGGAGTGGACGTGTGCATTTCGCCGTACAGTTCTTCAAGGAGGAGCTGTAAATAAAGCACCTCACGGGCAGCAGACGTCAAGGCAATATACTCGGACTCGGCAGTTGAGAGCGCTATAATGGGCTGCTTGCGAGAGCTCCATGCGACGGGGCCGCCATTCAGCATGATGACGTATCCTGACATTGAGTGGCGATGGGCCTGGGATGCCCAATCCGCATCGACGTAGGCTTCCAAACCTCCGTCTGTCCCTCCTAACGTTAACCCATAGTCAGCTGTACCTTTGAGGTAGCGCATAGTGCGCTTGGCCGCTTCCCAGTGCAGCCTTCCAGGGTTGCGCATAAACTGGGATAGCGTTGCCACAGCGAATGCTATGTCGGGCCTCATGCTCGTCGCAGCGTACATGAGTGAGCCAATACCATGCTGGTATGGCACGTCCTGCATGTTGGCAAGTGCTGCGTGGGTGTCTGGGGATTGCTCAACAGACAGCATGCTCCCGGCGTCCATCGGGATAACGGCGTTCTTCGAGTCTGTCAGGTAAAAACGTTCAAGTACCGTGCTGACGTAGGCGTGTTGGGAAAGTGTGATGGTGCGCTCTAGTCGGTTGCGTTCGACCTTGAGACCTAGCAGCCAACTAAGTTCTCCCAGGTCCGAGATGTCGAAGTACTGGCGGAGATGGGTCTTGAACTCGGCGATGTGCTGGAGATACTTCGAGGTGATGGCCATATCGTCGACTGACATGGTGACCACCATGTGCTTGTCAGCCGCACACACATAGTATATAGCCTGGTCAATTTGCGAACGCATGAAGCCCATTTCCAGGAATACACTTGCCAGTTCCTCTGACCACTCGAATCCCGCTTGCTTCAACCCATACAGACATCTATTCAACTTCAAGACCTTCCCCTCGTCACTAGCCTTCAGGTATCCAGGAGGGGCTCGCATATAGATGTCCTCCTTGATCTCGGCGTGCAAGTACGCGCTCTTGATGTCGACTTGGTGGACTTCCCAGTCCTTTTGAGCGGCCATGGCAAGAACGGTACATATGGTGGACATGTTGGAGGTTGGAGCGAATGTCTCCGAGTAGTCGAGGCCATGCTTCTGATGCTGGCCGTTTGCCACGAGTCTGGCTCACAGCTTGAGTTTCTCACCGTCTGGGCTGCGTTTCGTGGCTAAGACATAATGGCAGGGTATGACATTAGCGTGACGTGGTACATTTACCACTTCCCAGGCTCCTAACTTCTCCAGCTGACTAATTTCGTAGTCTATGGCCTCTTGCCATTCCACAGCATCTGGGCCATTCAGGGCTTGTTGGAGAGTTGGTTTGGGCTCCGCTGCTGCTAGAGCCCAATGGGTAAGTGGAGCGTCGTCTTCATCATCATCCGCAGTCGCTAACGAAGCTGACTCCCCCTGTTGTAGGGACTTATAGTATCCTATGGGGGGCCTAACTCATGTTGCTCTGGGCGCAGCTGGTTCTGGGAGCGGCGTCTCGGTCTTCGGTGGGGTAGTTGGAGTGGGTGTTGAGACGTGCTGGTCGTTACTCACTGGCAACAGCGCCTTCTCCCCCTCGAGTGGTATGTCTGCAGCCACGGTTATCATAGTGGGCACAAAACTAATGTTCCGTTCCACAGAAATACGATGCTTACCTGGCCAGTACACTCAGTACCCTTTGCTCTGGTCATCTACGCCTATGAAGATCGCCTCCTCTGCCCTCGCTTCCAGCTTCCCAGCATCCTGCAGGTGGACATACACCTTAGCACCAAACTCGTGGGCCTGGGCCAGATCGGGACGTCGACCATGCACCAGGTCGTATGGGGTGTGTCCTGGCGTGGCCTTCGACGGTAAGCGGTTATGCAGCCAGCTGGCATAGCTAATGGCGGCGGTCCATAGGAACTTTGGTACATTGCCCACCAGCAACATCGCGTGCATGTCAACTTGACTAGCATCCTGTTGAGACGTTCAGCTACGCCGTTCTGCTGTGGAGAGTCGTGCACGGTGAGTTCTCGCTTGATACCCTGACCTGCTAAGTACTCGTCGAATTCTGCACTTAGGTACTCTCCTCCCCTGTCTGAGTGTAAGGTTTTAATCTTAGCGCCGTCATGCTGCCTGGTGAGTTGTGCTTCGTATTGCTTGAAAGCTCCAAGGGCCTCACTCTTATGCTTCAGGAAGAGGATGTGCGTCTCGCGGAAGAAATCGTCGATAAAACTCATGTAGTATGAGCACCCTCTGATGCTAACGGTTTGCGCAGGTCCCCAGAGGTTGGTATGGATCAACTTGCCATATGCCTGCGCTCGGCGTTTTGACTCCTTCGGGAACGGCTGCCTTGCTGCCTTTCCCTTCTCACACGCCTCACAGAACTCCAGTTCCGAGGCGGAGTCTAGCTCGACACCTTTGACCAAGCCCTTCTCAACGGCGGACTTGACTGCCGAGTGTGATACGTGTCCCAGCTTACGATGGAGTTCCCCCAAGGTGAGTTTTCCCGTTGCCAATGCAGCGTGATGTTCATGCTGACCTGCAATGCTGTATAGGCTGTCGACATGAGGTATCTCGGTGATTACTTGCCGTTTGGGACCTGCGGACAAGATCCTACAGTTGGACCCTTCGAAATGGATGGCTAATCCGGCTGCCGTTATGTGATTGTCGCTACGAGCGTATAGCTCATCTTGGGCACGTGTAGCGCATCCTTGAGGGTGACCCTCGTCCACTTGGATCCTAGCGGTAAGTTCATGCTTACATCACCGTGGCCTATGGCACTGATTATTGAGCCGTCTGCAGTTCGAATGTTGAGGGGTTTGAGTGGGATATACGTGATGAACTCGGCTCTATCTGGGCAGAAATGAGAGGTAGCGCCGGAATTTATGATTGCGGTGCGGTTCTTTGCAGGTGAGTCCTTCTCTCCAGTTACATGCGCGCCGTCTATTGACGCGAATGCATAGTTATCCTGGGAGTCAGTGGCGGCTGCTGCAGTTGCCGCAGTTTTGTTCTGCTGAGCCTTCTTCTGATGAGGACCCTGTCCTTCCTTGCTGCCTCCCTTCCTCCAGCAGTCACTCTTGTAGTGGCCTTTTCTATCGCAGTTGTGGCACACCACATCTGCGTTCTGCTGGTTCGAGTTGCCAGTATCGCGGTTTCTCCCTTGGGTGGCTCTAGCTGTAAAAGCTGAGTTACTCCCTTTCTTCCCAGTTTGACGTTCTGAGAGCTGACGGTGCTTGTACTCCTCAGTGACCATGCTGATCAATTCGTGAGGAGTAAGTACTTTCTGGGCTATTTTGGCCGCTGCGTTTATTGACAAGACCAATGGGCGGTAGGATTCGGGTAACGAACCCAACGTTATCGCGTAGAAGTCGCGATCTTCAATACTAGTGCCCATCCCCGCAAGCAGTTCTCGGAGGTGTAGTTGCTCTCTGAAATGTGCCTTTAAATCGCCTCCTTCCTTGCATCTCAATTCCTAAAGTCTGCGGCGGAGGTCTATCTGGACCAGTTCTGTTTTTCCTTTGTGGATCTTGCATACCTCGTCCCAGATTTCAGCTGCGCTGCCTAGGCTCTGGACCCGAAGTAGAAGCTGATCGGAAATGGTGCTGAAGATCTGTTGTTTTACCAGTGAGTCCTTTTGCTGGTATTCGTCCATCTTATCTTCTAGTTCCTCTAGTTCCATGTCCGTCGGCTTGGTGCCGTCTGGCTTCATTACATTTCCCGTCAACAGATCGACTTTGAAGGGAACGGGCTTTGTCTTACGACCGTCGGTATATCGCATCAGGCCTCGAGCACCAAGTGCCGTTAACATTCTTCCCTTATAGGTTATCCAATTCAAGCCGTCATTGGCGAGCTTTGGGATGTTGAACAGTGCAGAGTTGGAGCTGGGGAGCGTAGTATCCATGGTTGAGGCAGGGCTCATAACCTCTGATGATTAGTGATGAGCGGGAGGGAGTGGAATGCTAGTGAATAGAACGTGATCTCAGTCTCTAGAAAGAACTCATATTGAACAAGTCATGTACCTAGTGAATAGAACGTGCTACATGCTCGTTAGGACAATGTATGGTAAGGAATATAAATGGGGGGCCTACATCTCAGTCTCTAGAAAGAACTGAGATGTTCGTATGAATCTATGGTACATTTTATACTGCGTTAGCCTCGAGACGAGAAAATAATCGTAGTGTAGACGGTGGGATAAAATGATATGGACGAGTACCAGCCGACGTCACTGCGTTGCTGACTCGTACTCCTTTTGGTTATGCTTGTACCTCAACTTTCTCTTGCGTCGGCTGACCCGGACGTCACGGACTCCAACAGTAATCAGCCCTCAGGCAAAGATAAGGGCAAGATCTACAGTGTTCTTGCCAAGCTCATATTCAACAAGGACCCTGTGTATGGGTCTGCATACACCCAAAATCCAAAGAAATCCAAGGATTCCATCTGCCACCACATTATGAGGTAAGTGGTCTTGATCTTTTATTTTGATGTCTGTTGAAAAATATACTAAAATTCCCAAAGCCTCAGGATGAAGTATAAGCAACTCAAGCTTAGATTCAATGTGACTGGTGCTGGCATGGTGCCTCTGGATGAGAACTCTGCAAATAACTTACAAGGTATGTGCTTCATAATCTCTTCTCTGCGATTATCAACTAATTGCATTCATAGAGGAAGTTCTTCACCTCTTACCATGGTATGAGCAACTTGATGCCATCTGGCACTCTAATCCAGTATTTGCAACAACAACCCATTCATCAAAGCCTGGTGTTGATCATGCTGCTGATCTATATGCACTTGTGCATCTAGTGTATGGCAGGGCTGGTCCTCCTGCTCATTTTGGGGGTGCCACTGGTGCTCAGTCTCAGCTCTCTCCTGCCATGCTCCCACCAATCATTGATTCATGTCTTCTCCAACCTGCTACCACTCCCCCTTGTAATAATGTCCCTGCCTCCAATATCCACAATCTCAATCATTCACCTGATGCTGACATTGATGTTGACCACTTTATACCTGATCTTGATGACAATGATTTGTATGCCCCCAACCCTTTTTCTGCCACCCTTGGTGATGTAATGGACCACTTGGATGATGACTATATGATGTACAATGACTTGGAGGCTTGGGGCCCTGACATGAACCTCAACAGCCCTCTGAGACTTGCCAGGAAGAAATGTCAACTCATATCATTACCCTCCCCTCCTTTCTCCCCTCCTGAACCCTTTATAATGCCACAGAAGTCACCCACCCCCTTCCACAACACTCAGGCTGCATTTGGTGGAATGTGACACAGATCTTTGTCTATTGTATCATTTCTAAGGGTGGTCTGCAATATGTCATCTCCAGGTTCATCTACAACTTGCAATACATCATCATCAGAGTGTCACATTTCTCCAACCTCCCAGACCTCTTTATCAGCTGCATCAAAAAGCATGGGCAGCATGAAGAAGAAGAAAGTGAGGTCTGATATTCAGGAACAGGTTGCTAAGGTAAATGATGAGATCAAGAGCATCCAATCTGACACTATGTTACACTGTGACTCCAAGCATGAACACTTCCTTGCCAAGCTTGGTGTGAAGTGTGACTACCATCACAACTCAAAGAAGTATGAATGGCTTCATGATACACAAGCTGATGCCAGCAATCAATATGAGCAGGCAGTCAAAGATGCTGAAATTTGTTTTTGTGAGACTGATATTCAGGTGTATGAGGTGGAGGCAGAGGCAGAGACTTGGTACCTGAAGATCAAGTACCAACAAATGGTGCTGGGTACCAGCAAATCTTCTGCATTGAATGGAGATTGCACTAACATGTATTACCATTGTTGTCACTGTTACTATCATCATGTTCATCATTTTTCACTGTTGTTACTATTCCATTACTTGATTTTGCTAGTATCAAAGTTCAATATGTGCATTTTCTCTTTCCCTGTTGTTTTAGCTGCTATGGCATTTCCTCATATGACCTATGACCCACCACTTCATCACCATCTAGATCCTGTAACTCTTGGGGGATGAAAGCCTCACCCTCTACATGAGCCCACTTCAGAGAGCCCTTAAATGTTACATCCTGCTTGTGACAATGGGTTTTGAAGTGGATAATCATGTTGTGCAGGATGATACAACACTTAATTCAATGCACAGTGAACTAAAGGTCTTTTATTGACTGGACATTGAACTGGAGCTCTCAGAGAGACTGAAATTACCCCTTCAAAATAGCAAATGTTTGTTCAACACATACATAAATCTAAATTTTATTTATTAAAAGCCACAACAACAAAAATGAAAATACCTTAGAGAGGTGATAATTAAATGTCTCATCAACTGTCTATTGTGGGGCTTCTTGAAAAGGGGGATACACCACTCCTCCAATGGATATGCACTGTCTGCCCAAACCCAGTAATCATTAGGCAGAAGGTCTGCATGTTCTTTATAGAGGTGAGTGGATTGAAAGACAAAGGCATCATGGACACTCCCAGGGTGACTAAGAGAATAATCAACAATCAGGAGGTTATGGGGCATAATCACTGCCTAGAATTAAATTAGTCTTTTAAATATGAAAATAAATGGAAAAAAAAAACATTACTTGATAACTGGGGGAATACTTGGATTTCCTATCATAAAACACTTTACCAAAATAAGCAGGTTTGGTGAAAAGGTCAATAATTGAGCCATTAATAGCTAGATAGCCACCTCTCCACTCTGGACAAGTGTGTGATTCAGCAAATTGCCAAGCCAGCTCAGTATCCTCAGAATTAGCTGCAGGAAAGCAGACAAACTGATCATGTGCATCAAGCACTGCAACCATTATACATGATTAGTGCAATTGACCACTGACCTAATGCTCACACCTGTCCATTGAGCAACATCTTCAAGAGAAATGACATTGCCATAGTGGCCTGCATGATTCAGAAAAATTGCAAGCTGGATGGAAATAGGAAGCTGAGGATTGTTGGATTGGTTATGGAAGATAGGATGATCGGAGATGTAGTTAAGGATATCATTGAAGATTTCTGGGTTAACATGCAGTTTCTGCCAAAATAAATGAGGGCAGTACTCATGGAGGAGGCTTGTCAGGCTTATGGAGCACATGTGCTTTCTCTACTTTATCACAAAGAGTAGCAATGGTGCCCTGGAGCTGGTCATAATGCATAGCAACATCATTGGATTCATCACTGAAAGGATCTGACATGCTTGAAAGAGGAGATAGAGGGGATAGCAGGAAGTACAAGCTAAAGGACATATCCATATCACTATCATCTGAAGTAGAAAGTGAGTCTAAGTCCAAGTCTGAGTCCAACCCTAACCAGAAGTCTGAGGACTGGTTATCTAGGACATGCTGGTATCACAAATTGGCTAATGAAAGTGCAGCCTGGTCAACAGCATCAAGAAGGTCTTCACAAATGGATGGATGAGGCATGGTAGTAGGGATTTTCTTATCAGTCTGTCTGATCTCCTATCAATTTTGCAAAGTTTCAGTTGGAGCTTCAATTCTACCTGAGTTTGTTGAAGCTTTAGCAGGTTAAGCTGCAAGTTAGCTGTGTTTCAAATTTTACTTTGAGTCTCACTAATATTTTTCTCACACAACATTTTCACACCAAAAATTGATTCTGAAGTTTTTTTTAGCTTAATTATGCATAATACCCACTATTGACATATATAATATAGCTAAATATGGATTTTGGTTTATCTAATATTTGATAGAAGTTCAATTCTGTACCTCACCCTAGTTGGAAACAAGTCTGTAAGGGACCAGCTAAAAAGGTCTAGATTAATAGTCTGGGCAATGCAGTTTTTTCTATATATTGAGAACTAATATTTTAAAGGGTCTGGCAAAGGTCTGGCAATGGATGATATTACCAGCAAGCAACATAGATGTGATTTTGTATGTAAACCTCTGCATGACATGTGGCCCATGAGGCCATAAAGTTATTTACTTAAATATCTGGCAAGTATCAATAATGAGGCCCAGGTGACCACTATTGTAGGCCCAATGTCAATTGCTTAGTCATTAAAGTGATTGTTATACCTCAGCTGAGTGGCTGGGTGCTTGAGATCTGCTTTAACAAGTGACAGCAACATAACACAAACAGAACAGATAAATTTTTTGTCCAGGAGGATGAGAAGATAATGATACCAACAAGTCTCATTTTATGCAAAGAAAAGAAAATCTATTGGAAACACATGGACTAGGTATCATAAGTCTGCAAGGGGAGGATACAGGAATAGAATGATATCAAGATCCTTGAATTTTTTCCATATAGTATGCTAGATGTCTGTCTCTGATTTCCCACCTTCCATACCAGGGTGAAGATTGACTATCTAATAGGTGATGAACTTGCCCTCCATGCCAATCTTTGGGTCCCATAATGACCAATTTTTGCATGGGAAGTTAGGAAATGCTGTAACAAATGACATCCAAAAGAATTCATGATTCCACATCTTTCTACTTTGTCCTTAGTGCCCCCAACCTGTCTGCACTTTGTGAGACTGCTGTTGAAGTGCCCACAGTTACCTGGGATGACATTGGTGGTTTTGACAAAGTCAAAATCAAGCTTCAGGAGATGGTGCAATACCCCATTGAGTATCCTGAGAAGTTCCTTAAGTATGGTATATCAATTATGTAACATTAATACATAGTAACTACAAAATTTTGGCTGATTTTTAAAAAGCTTGAATCCGCCATTTTGAAGAATATTACCATCAGAAAAACATGTAAGTATTATCCTCTGCCCACTGGTAATCTGAGTTATATGGTAAGCCAAAGTGCAGGCCATAAAACCAAAAACATCCATTGGCTGCATAGGGATACATTGCTTTAGACCTTTCCGGAGAAGAACCAGTTCTCCATCTTCCCAGTTCCCCAATAGGATCAGCCAAGTAATAGAGCTCAGGTCATCATTCCAATGCACATGAATGAACTCACTTATGCCTTCCTTGATGGCAAAAGTAAAGAATGTGCCCTCAAAATCTAGTGCTGGCCTCACCTGACTCTTGAGAATCTATAAGCCCTGCAAGATGTGAGTTTTCAGTCGTATAATCCTATAGCTACTTCTACTAACCTGTGTTAGTATTCAAGCTATTTTGGAGCATAGTGTTGGAGCAGAACAAATAGCTTGGGTGCAACATAAACATTGCACTTTATAGAAAATAGCAGGTTGTCAATGACTTCCAATGTTTCCTGCATCTGTAGCCTAGTCTCTCAGGTGATGACAGGACATGATTGCTGCACTTGCCAGATACTGAAGTGGAAAGCTAGGGTAGATGAGTGGCTGCTCTCACTATGACTGGTGTAGTGTTTGACATCAACATTCTGGAAAGCATTTCATGCCCTAATAATGACTTCTTGGCCTCCAGGTGTCACAACATGACAATACCTGGCAGCTAGGAAAGAAGGGTGCAAATATCACTGTGTCTCCTTAGCCTTCTTGTGAGGGACAAGTGAAAAAGATTCTTTAGGATCAAAGGTAGGAAGTTGAGAGGGTAAACAGTCATTAGGCCCATAGTAGGCTTTCATAGCCTATTCAACATTTTTCTTTTTCTTGTTCTTTGCTCCATGAACCAAGGTACTGGGATAGACTTGGATTTTCTCAATTTCTATGCAGATATATTAATAAATCAACTGGCCAATGAAGGTGAAGAGGCTCACTTTGTTGCTTTTTTTTATCCATTTCAGTGTTTTCCCTGAATCTCCAAGATTATGTATCTCTGTATCTTTTTCTCCTTTTTCTTTGTGCTTGGGTATCCTCTGTGAGTCCTTTTTTTAGACTTGGACATGGCCTGGAGTCCACTGATACAGGTTAAGTTGTATGAGGGCTTTGGGACAGGTGAAGGCAGGAGTTGAAGTGAATGTTATTTAAGTTGCTGCTTCAAATTTCACACAGAAATGTTTACTTGCCTGACACTGACTGCTCAGAAGTTTATGCAATTTTTTGGATTGTGTTGTGCTAATATTGTTGACAAGCCAGTCTTGAATAATGTCAGCAAGTGTTGCCCATGTCAGATCATCAAGGTGATCAAAGGTTAATGTGAGGGGAAAGAACAGAAAGGTGTTCTATATATATTCATCATTGAAAGTTGAATATTCATGTGTGCAGTTCAGTCACCTCTGGTAGCTTATTCAACAATAGGCAACCAGTCAATGCAATGTGTAGACTAATACACTCTACAATGGGAAAAAATTGACTAGAAAATTCTTCTGGAAGGTATATAGAGATTCATAGTGGCTGAAAAGATTTGTGAAATGGAAAAATACTAAAAAATGTTGTATGTCTAAATAGACTGGACTTAATATGTAAGTCCCTAGTTGACAGTAAAAGAGACTAGGATTGTATGTACCTAAATAGACTGAACTTGATAAGTCCTGGTGTACATAAGTAAGGAATGTATATGTAGCTAGACTATATGGTGGACGATAGGTTACAGTTCGATTTGCCAATTTGCTGCGACTAATTTCGAAGGTCCGATTGATGTTTGTTGAGAGTATCCAAAATTTTATTAGTGAACACATATATATATATATTTGTTCCAACCAACATGCAACACACATCTCGGATCGACGAAAATGCCCTAACGCCTGCTGAGAAACGAACTTGGACAGCAGAAACAAGTGATAATGGGCACTTGTAGTTGATAGGTGTGTAGTACTTAATCTTGGCTCCAGATCCTAGGCAGGCGGAGATTGAAAGCAGAGGCAAAAAACATACACCAAAACACACGCAACAGACCTGCCTAGGATCTGGTGCATTTCATAGAGAAGGGGGTAGATCATAGCTGGCCCGGAGTAGTTACTGTACCGGTACTTTACTTACCACCTCAATGGATGACTTCGAAGATCTTTTCTATCCTGAGTTGGAGTCATTGGAAGATGAGGATGACTGCGAAAACACTTGCACCTGCCCTGGATGTCTCTTGTTACACGAACCTAGTGATAATGAGGCTACAATGTCTGATGAAGAACCTGAGCCACAGGCTCCCATACAACTAGAGCAAACTAGACGGAAAAAGGTGGCACTTGAAGTACAATTCCTTGCACCCAAAGTGCTCAAGATTCTTGACGTAATCTCGGAGCAGGGCATGACACTGTCCCTCTTCCTTGATGCTCTCAGCTGGGGGGATGAAAGTTGTCATTCCAATGACAGAATCCAGTTTGCACGAACTGGCTTGATGTTGAGCAAGGAACTACCAGGAATCCTTGAGCGCTGGTACCGTCCACTGAGAAACCAACACAAAGGCCAAAGACCTGTGGGTGCACGTCAGAACCTGCAAAAATTCGCCGTTAAATGTGTGGCAGACTTACTGGAGTACGAGATAGAGCATATTGCCCCACTCTTCACATCACCACCCGACGAGCTCTCTCAAGCACATCTGACGAGTTTCAATTTCGAAGACTTCATCAAAAAAGAGTCTCCGCCGGTGCACCAGTGCTGTGGGATGTACTTGAACGTCTTGTGTTCAGTGCAAAATAGCGAGCATGTAACACACACAAGAGTCCAGCAATGGTGCGGGTCACGGTCCTCTTTAATACTCTGAAATGCAAAGACATTAATATGTGTTACAGGTAATCTTGCACTTAATATCGCAGGCGCAATATACATGATCACATCGTCAGGGACGTGTGACAAAGCTGTGGGCAATCTACTTGAAAGGATGTAGGTTATCAGCGCGTGCCTTCGATGCCCTTCACAGACTTGGCATTGTAATGAGCCATAAGTGGGCAGCCAATGTGTACGGTTCATTGTCGAGCCGTGCTATGGAGGAGGTTAGGGAAGATATTCAGCACTTGCCATGGGTAATCTCACACGACAATGTCAACATACTGATGCGTGTGTTTTCCCAGCGCTTGCACAATAAGAGCCACTTTATGAGTGGTTGTGCAGCTACAGTATGGGTCCTCCCTGCTGATGCTATGTTGCCTGCTGCTGCGAGTGACCATCTGCAGTCCTGTCATGCTGAAAATGGCCAAACTCGTTTTGCACTTGACGAGGTGCTGGATGGAGATCTGTTAGCTGCTGCACACATCAAAAAACAATATATCTACCATGTCCTTTTGATGGTCTTGAACTCACCGGAGTTCTTCGACTATGCCTTCCGCGACGACGATCTGTTCAAGCCTCGTCAACCTGTTCACCTGCTTCCGAGTGGTCCAAAGAACATTGTCAAGCAGTACATCCTTCATACAGTCGATATCGAGGAAGCTAGCTATGAGGGAAACAATAAGGTCATGGCAGAGTGGTTTCGTCAGCTTGGGATGGACAGCGAGGATGCAAAGAAACACATAGGCACCAGAAAAGTGATACCGTGGATAGGAGACCAGATGATGGTGGAGAGGCTGCATGGCTTATACAAGTACTGACACGAGGACTTCAACTCCTTCGACCGCATGGACTATTTGATTCCTGTCTTTGCTGACATTAGTATAGCAATGTCATCACTGAAAACCATAGTTTGTTTGAAGTGAGTCTCGCCTTCTCCTGAGCTCGTCGGTAACAGGAACGAGAGTGATTCGAGGTCACTCTTTCCAGCTTTCATGTGTCGGACCTCCCAGGCTATATTCGGGCGGTCAATTCCAAGGTTGACGTGGTAGGACGTTGAAGGATCAATGTGCATGGCTGCATGTACCTCTGCGAGGACAGCTGGTGGAAGGGTTGCAGAGGTGACCAGGACGGGGATGTGGCTTGGTACAAATGCTCGTAAGGTCCCCAGCTTCGCATACTCCTCATGGAATTTCTCACCCCACTGAGAGATGCAGTGCACTTTGTCGATCATGATGGCAGCTATGTGACCAGCGAAGCTTGGGGAACCAATCAATCCCCTGAACTTGTCATGATTCAAGCACATCTCAGGTGAGGTGATGATCACCTGATGTTTTCGCAGTTCAAGTTGCTAATTTCAAGTTAGGGCAGTCAAAGCAATAAGTCATGATACCATACTTGATGTAGATGTTGATTGTACAAGTTGCCGTTCACTGCTACAGCCGTAAGATTCATGTCTCGGAATTTTTCGGCCTGGTCTGCCTCAAGAGCATCGAGTGGGGATATGATGAGTATGTGTTTGTTTGGTTGTGCAAGTAATGGGAGCATGAAAGGCATTGTTTTGCTGGCGCCGGTACCAGCAATGACTGAACAGTCGAGACCTAACAGAAGTGCCTTGGACACGTCTAGCTGCCATGGATAGGGAACCTTGCCTCCTGTCCGCTGTTCAAATTCTCCAATGATTATTGCACGCATCGCAACAGAATCGTACTTGTGTGCCTTAACAGCGCTGTCGCGTGCTTCTTGCAGAATTCTGAGGGATCTTGCAACTTCGCAGTCATGATCAAAGTTTGTTCTGGAATGTACAGGGGGCATCAGTTGAAGAAGACACCCAAAGGGGGTCAATGCGGAATGAAGACACTTGAATTGGTAAATCAACAAACGCAATGATGAGCGTGTTTCATAGCACACATGATACAACATACCCCCTTCTACATGAAATGCACCAGACGTTCTAGGGCACACTCACACACACAAATCGAACATGTTTTTTGCCTCTGACTTGAAACTCCGCATATGTGGCTGTGCTACATTCTCATGTGCCCTAGAACATTGGGAACGAGACTATGTAGTACTATGTATATGACTATCTTATAAAGATGCAGAAATAAAAGTCTGCAAACCAAAGGAACGACAAAACTGCTGGCACTGGTGCTCAGACTTGAAGTTTTTGAAACCAGTTGTACAGTTTCCATCACCAAAACTGTTCACGAAATCGCTACAACTCATATCAGTCAAATAGTCCATGCTGACTCAGAGCTGGGCATGAACTCATGAGCCTGTGATGACCTGGCAGTCGGTAAGCAGATCACCAGATCCTAGTTCGAGATTAGTAAGTTTATGACTGTTGAAGACTCACCCTGGAAATCTGAGAGATATACATACCATATGGTTGGAGAGATGATATTGAATGTGCTGCATGAAGAACAAGAACAATGCAATATTTGCTTCTTTGGCATGCAAGCCATGGACCAGGACAGCAGAATTATTGTTGATGTACTTCAGAAATTTACCACTAATTTTCTCCTCGACAAGATAGTTAGCACTGACATCACTGTTGTTGGTGTCAACGGGGACGGCGAGTGCAGCATGAACAAGTCTAAGGTGCGGTACCAGATCCTCGATATCTTTTGGAACTTTACCTGTCTTGAGCATCTCATCAATGAATGTATAGGTCATGCCCATTAGGGCCGCATCCCAATACAAGCAATTGGCTTCATTGAGAGTCATTGCTAGTTCATCCTCTCTAGCAAAGCATTGACGTCCCTTTCCCTGTCCCTTCCAGAAGAAGACACATTTAGTGACAACCTCTTCGACCAACAGAATAGCTGGTTGTGGTGTTGTAGATGTAGACGTGGATGTGCTACAGATCAACGCTGGGTGGCAACTTTTGAAGGTTCCAGCTAAACCAATCATGGCATGTGGGCTGGTGTCAATGGCGAGTGTGGTGACAATATATTGGCTGTCGGCAATGTTGAATGGTGTCGAGATGAGCTCTTTAAAGCTGATAGAAGGGATATCATATAAGCGGAACACAGCTAAAGCATATCCCGTTCCTGTCGTACTAGAGTTAGTGTCATTGAAATAATTGTTGGTCACGGCTGTGCATACTGATAGATGAAGCTTGCTTTTGAATGTTGCCCTGAGCCTCCATCACTGCTTTTAGCTGAGATTGAGTAGGCAGCTGCAATGATATTTTTGAGAGGAACATTGGTTGAAGTGACTTCATATGGCCAATTTGAGAATCAACCTCTGAGTTGATGACCACAGATGTTGCAGAAGGTGACTGCTGTGTATCCATGGCGTCAGATTCATTATATACCTATATAAGGGTGTCAAATCTTACCATCCTGGAACATTTGTGTGGAGGGTGTGTAGAATCGTCGCTAGTAGAACTCAACACCTCCCTCATCTTCTTCATCTTTTGAGGAATACTGGAAGTTGTCCCTGGTAATGCTTGATCCATATCAAAATTACATAGTGCAACCTTCAATCACTGTGAGTATACTGCAAGACTCTCGCAACAAGAGATAGACGAAGACATACATTTTCCTGTTGCTCTTGCCAGAGCAACACCTCTTCAAACTGTGCATTACTCATAACAAGAAGGATGGAAACGCATGCATTTGCATAGAATTTTGGGATGGGACCCTTTGTTGTTGATTGGAGGAAAAACTCTTGAAGGACAGCCTTATCACTGTCATGGCATGGCTGTCTTGGATCATACAAAATCATCCTTGGAGACTTATGCATCTCTAGGCTGTACAGAGACATAGAATGATTCTGTGACCACTCAGTCCACAACAGGCCAAGTTCATTGATCACAGTGAACCGAAGTTCAGCCAACGTGATGTTCAGAGCAACACAGACATCACATTCGATATTCTACAAATTTTCTGTGAGAATATAGCATGCTAGAGCTAAGTCATGCAACATACACCCACCAGCATCATCCCTGATTTGCCCTCAGGTTTAAGGTGATGAAGAGCAACATGGATCATGACCTGATGTTTGTGTCCAGAGGATGCAGCCAGTGCCATCTTGTTGTGATGCAGCTGATGGACTGCATAGTTGGGTGTGTACCCAATGCTAGTGACTCCAAGTCGTGAACCAGAACCTAAAAAATTCTGTTGTGACCTGAAACCAGTGACTGAAACTATTGTGGCTTACCTGATGCATGTAGTGGAACCGGGGGAGGGAGCATTTGTCCCTGGCCACTTGCAGCATGGCCCCAACCAACTTGAAATGATGACAGACCAAAACGCTGACTTGGAAAGCCATCCTCTGTTAGAGTCAAATCAGCCCATCAATTACCATACTAACAGTATCAAATAATGGTGTACCTCCTCGTTGGGCAGCTGAGGTTGCTTTCACTAGCTCATGTTGTGAGGGTCTGCGATCAACAGCAGCTGTAAAATCTACTGCAGTAGATTCAGGGACAACTAAGTCATAGCATAATAATCAATACCACAGATTGACTCACCCATCCTCAGACTATCTGGAGCCTGCTCTGTTGCTTTGTGCCTTTCATAATGTTTGGCGCAGCTAGGACAGCATACACGACCTGATCTGTCTTTACCACATACATAAGTGAATGGGATGGTCGAGTCAAAATGAGTGTTGCAATGCTGGCAAAGTCACCAAGCACTAGGATTCACTGGAGTAAATTCAGCCATTGTCTCAATAATAGGTGACTTGGACGGCGGGGGATTTCAGAGAGCAAGCAGGTGACTGGCAGTGTGAGCTGTCCAAATCTGTCAATAATTTGCATCAAGATCAACCATGGAGAATCATCACCAAGTCACTTGCTACACTTGTTTCGAAGTGTGATTCACATTGGAGAAGCCTGAAGACATCTGCCTTGTTTAGCTTGTTCAAGTTCCGACACAGACAGGGCAGGTGGGCTTGTTTCGGTAGTGTTGCTGCAACCTCTTCATTGTCGTAAGCTGAAGCATGGCACCAAGTGTTGGCCTTTTGAGGATGTGGTGAGTCGGGGCAGGTGTGACTGACATATCAAAGTAGTGCATAAATTCCCTGACTGACAATACTAGTAGCAGCAAGTATTAACTAATCTTCCTCTTCATCTGATGAATTGACTCTGGATCCATCTACAGGTGCTGTTACAGGGACTCGAAACCCGTGTCTTCAGCCTCACCCCGTCCCATCACAAAGCAAGTGGTGTCCCCTCGTTAGTCACATCACATGACATTCACAGTATCCCGGTCACACCACATGACTTTGTCACATCATGTGCCTGTTGTCACAGCACGCGATGTCACATCCAACATGACTCCTAGCGAGATCATGGATCGGATCGCAGGATAAGCCTCCAGTGTATGGAGCACCTATCATATAGACACCGCAGTTCACCTTGATGGTAACCGATCATATCCACCTCATTGCAGGCTTCCTTGACTGCGGGCTCAACCCCTATACCATACTCATGCAGATCGACTGCTGTCGATCGTCTGTCTGATCATGCTGTGCAGCAGCTCGTCATGATACTTACCAATAGATCAGTAACCCTTATCTCTGACTCGACCATACCCTTAGACCTGGTTGTTTTACCTACCCTGAACCCTGACAGTTTATACCTATATAAACACATGTAGTTAGATGATGTATTCTCTAACTTTATCTTAACCTGTTTTACCTGGCTTTTAGTAACTTAAGTGTTGCTAGATTCTCCATGATTCTAAGGTGACAAGTCTGTCACTTTGGTCTTACACAGATGGTCTGGTAGTGACGAGCCACAGGCTTACCGCTACTGACTGTGACATGGCCCCTCTCAAGGCTATGAGGAATGACGCCTACATTCAATAACTCTTAATGGGTTTACGTAGGAAGACACATCAGGTTCACTGTAACGCTCGGCGGAGCTGAGTGTAACAGGTGCACCATATCCAGTCTCATCAGCTCCCTCAATGTAGGGAGGTAAGTCCACAACATTCATCTCCTCACTCCCTATTGGCTTCTCTCCATCATCCGGAATTGCTGGCTGTCCAATGATGACACTCCAAATATGATCCTTATCTGCAATAGATTGAAAACACATGAGTAGATCCGCGTACATGTCCCATACATTGTTGCGAGTGATTGTTAGCTTGGTATGACCGAGCTCAGACATGAAGGCATATGCCTGCTCAGAGAATTCCCGAGGTACCAATAGGAAGACAGGATGATCAGAGGGAGCATATGTGTGGCAGACAAGGTCTAGTGACGGACCATCAACTTTCACCTGTCGAGCACCATAGATGTCAGGCCCCATCAGTATGGTTTGAAAATTATGATGCGCTGCTTACAGAGAAGTCTTGAGAGCCAAATTTCTCTGGGTGATAAAAGATATCATTCGGGCGACTGTGCGGTAATATCTTGTGCATGTTATAGTGTGGCTTGGCATTATTGAACCTCTCTGCAAAAAGGTTGAGCTCACACTGCAGCCATGGGATGAAAATGAAGTGGAACACAAGTCTGTGCTCGGAGGCATCAGCAAGATATAACCATATGAGTACGAGATGAATGCCAACCTTTTGAGTGAATCCTTAGGGTTATAGATACCAGAAGTGAAGCCAAATTCGAGAACATCTTCAAACCCTGGTGCCCAGCGATGACGTAGTTGACTCCAGAAGATTTCTGGCTTGATGTTGCGATGCTGCCCTTTGAATTTGTGCTGTAGTGTATGAGCAAGTGCTGGATCTTGCAGGTGATAGAGCATTGTGTGACCGTTTGCAATGCCATTGTTCTCAGTACCAGGGTCGCTCTGTGTGACAAGAGGCATAGCTTGAGTACCGTAAATACATTACATGAGATTGTCAATATCACCAATAACAACTGTCTCATACCTCCAAGTTTGTTGACTGTATCACAGTACCAGCCACAGATGAGACGAGGGTTATGATTGGTCCACCAAACTTTGAGCCAAAGGATTCTACCCAAGAATGGTTCGATCCCAATGTGTAGGAACAGTTGGAAGCAACACCATTTATCATGCTGGTCGAAGACCCAGCTATCATGCAGGCCTGCAGCCAGTATGTGCTGCGCTTCAGCCGGCGCCTCTTTCGATCCTGAACCTCATCTGGATGATGAATATTCATATACTTGAGTATCAATTCCCTGACGCGTGTACGACAATTGTGAATGTGTCAAAAAGAAAGCATAATTTTGACTAACCTTGAGACCATAATGTTCTCTTCTTGCAGAAGTGTCTGCTTCATATCGTGTGATCCTTGTTTGGGGAAATGTATACAAACACGCTCGATAGCAGGTCCTATACTCTCAATAGAGTGTGCCTGACCATGGGATGATTTAAGTCCCCATTGTGAGCAACATTTTTTCAAGAGGCTGAGTCTGAGTGGTGCCGATTCAAGTCAGAAAGTCCATCTGAATTAAAACATCAAATGGAATTTGTAACTTACGATATATTCAGCTGTTGTGTTTGAAGACATGAAATGATCTCGAGGTTGGTGTAGCCGCTTGCAACAAACTGTTCTACTAGTGGTCATATAGCTTTGTCTGGGACTGCAAGGCATTGGTTTATCAGCTTAACTGCAAGTGTCAATACTAGCTACACTTACGAGCAATAGTGTGCCCATTTTTCCTTGAGGGTTAGGCATTTAAGATACATGAGGGAATGGATATCCATGCATGGCCATTGACTTATAACCCTCGAGTAGACCACGGATGAAGCACTGGTTACTTATTAGAAGCTCACAGCAGTCTTCTCACTGGATTCTCCATCGAAACATATCATCCTCCAAGACCTGTGCATTGGGTGGTGGTTGGAATAAATAACAATGTGTTCACTAATAGGCATAGACTTTGTCCAATGCTGACATGTTCAATGTGTCACACAACACCCAGGCGTTAGGGTGTTTTCATCAATCCGAGATGTGCGTGTTGGTTGGAACAAATATATATAAATATGTGTTCACTAATAAAATTTTGGATACTCTCAACAAACATTGATCAGACTTCGAAATTAGTCGTGGCAAATTGGCAAATCGAACCATAACCTATCGTCCACCATAAGACTATGACTTACCCCAGTTGACAGTAAAAGAGACTGGGGAAAAGAGAGAAACATGAGTAATGAATGTATCATGAGTGGAGTTTCCTAATATGGTAACTGGGTAGAAGGTAGTAGGGGAGCTCAGAGTAGCCCGCTGTCCGCTGTTGCTTTCGCTGTTGTCCAAAACAAATTATTTTCCAGCGAGCACAAAATAATTCAAATTAAACTGCATATACCAAATTGAGCTCATTGTTTATCACACCATCAGTAGCTCATCGTCCAAGCTTGTATATGGCTGGTAAATCGAAGACCCCCAAGGTCTTGCTGCCGGAAATTCCATGGAGCGAGGATGACCATTCACAAGTGTGGAAACTCATCGCGGAACTCAGTCAAAAAGGAAATTACAAGGTGTTGTTTGGAAAGAAAGACCAACACGAGGTGAGTAATACTAAGTATATCTTTGCTATTGGTGCCATTAACTTCATGAATCCGTCAGAATACCTCTGGTGAAACAAAGGCCAGTGTCTACAAGCGGATTGGCGCTGTTGTTTTGCCAGAATTTCACGAGATCGATCCCACGGCGACCAGAGACCGTGTAAAAGGCAAACTTGAGTCGTTGAGTTGCCTACTACCACATTTGTTTACTTTATACTGATACTAGTACACATGTTTAGCCTCACAAAAACATATAAAAAACATGCTGCGAAGCTTCGGATGACAGGTGAAGGTCTCCGTGAGAGTCAGGACAGTGACAATGGTGATCCCACCAACGAGTTTTGCCAATTCTACATTGGTGTGAATGGCCCTGATGCTACTAGCACTGAGGAAGCGAAGAATTTATGGGGTATGTTTGTTTTATTATGAGTGTAAATGCAACTCATGGTGTCCCAGAGGAAATCAAGAATGATTTTCCGTTCTTTGCGGACCTCCACCAGATTTTCGCAGCTCATCCAAATGTCACCCCAATTGCAGTTACAACTGGGGTTGGCCCTCACAGCAAGAAGACCTTTCACATGCAGCCTCCGAGTGATGACAAGGACGACACCACCTTCACAGCTTCACAAGTTAGCCAGATCCGAACTCTCCAGGATGCCCTGAATCATGCCAGTACTGCTCCCCATGCAGCCTCGCCTTCATTTGAGTTTGTGGATGATAAAGAAAATACTCCATTCTTTCAGGCCATGATGTCTTCCCAGACACCCATTAGGACAAAGGCTCCAAAGCCGTTGTTACTGTCTCAGGATAGCATCACCAAGGTGAAGGGTCGTATTCAGAAAATTGCACTGAAGTGCTCAATCAAGGATACACTCTTCGAAATTCAGAGGTATGTGATTGTGTGTTTGAAGTTATTGTTATTTGAAGTTAACACATCTGGAGAGACTCAAAGCATATTGATGAAGCGTTGATGATTGGAAGGACTGTGTGCCCATTCCCATGCAAGGTGTAAATTGCCAGATTTTGTTACACTTAGCTCCGCTAAGCATTACAGTAAACCTGATAGTTCTTCCTACGTAAACCCATTAAGAGTTATCGAACGCAGGCGTTGGGTCACGACCCTACAAGGGCCATGTCATAGCCAGTAACGATAAGACTGTGTCTCGTCGCTACCAGACCATATCATAGAACCAAAGTGATCTCTATCACAGTGGAGACAAGGGATAGAATCCAGTAACACTCAAGTTACCAGAAGCCAGGTAAAACAGGTTTAGCTGCCAAGCAGGCAACTAACTGGGGTAGACAGGTTAAGATAAAGTTAGAGAATACATCGTCTAACTACATGTGTTTATATAGGTATAAACTGTCAGGGTTCAGGGTAGGTAAAACAACCAGGTCTAAGGGTATGGTTGAGTCAGAGATAAGGTGTACCGATCTATCGGTAGATATCATGATGAGCTGCTGCGCAGCATGATCAGATGAACAATCAACAGCAGTCAATCTGCGTAAGTATAGTATAGGGGTTGAGCCCACAGTCATGGAAGCCTGCAATGAGGTGGATACGATCGGTTACCATCAAGGTGAACCGCGGTGTCTATACGATAGGTGCCCCGTGCACTGGAGGCTTATCCTGCGATCCGATCCATGATCTCGCTAGGAGTCATAGAGGTGACGATGCATGCTGTGACAACAGACATGTGATGTGACAAGGTCAGGTGCTGTGACCGGGATGCTGCGAATGTCACGTGATGTGACTAACGAGGGGACGCCACTTGCTTTGTGACGGTGTGGGTACAACAAACAGAGTAGAAGGATAGTGCAAACTACTCCAAAGTTGGGTCTTTGCTACCTGCTGCCTCACTTGAGTGACAAGCACGTTCGACCCTATAGGGGATTGCTACTGGGAAGTAGTCTCTGTCTATACGACCCGATAGGATGAAGATCCGCAAAAGCGGATGAAAAGCGGATGAAGCGGATGAACGTACAGATTCGTCGGATGCGTTGGATGTGTCGGATGGTGGACTGGACCTGCGGATGCACGTAGGATGTGATTCAAACTCGAAGGAAAGTCATCAAATGATAGATTGGATAGTGGGTATAGGTCACAACGATATACTGGTAAAGAGAAGGAAAAGCGGGAGAGGTAACATGGTAAGTTTTCCGAAACTCTCTACAGTTATAGGGTAGAGTATTTTCTTGTACAGACAGCGAGTCTAGACTGTGCCATAAGAAAACCGAAAAACAGTGGAGTGTGAGAGGATATGTCTGTGTTCAGTCAGTAACAGGAAAATGAGCGTAACTACGTACCAATGAGGTCGAACGGATGTGGACAGGATGGATGCGGCGGATGCGCGAGCTATAGGAAGAGATCCGAAGGTATCCGCAGGTCATCCGAAAAGCGGATGTGCATCGGATGGGTCGGATGAGGGTCGGATGGGACTCGGATGGGGCGGATGAGAGTCGGATAGATGTATGATATGTTGGAAAATAGATGGATACGAGCCCAGTGTAGGAATGCTCCCTACAACGGGACGGGGTGAGGCTGAAGACAGGGGTTTCGACTTCCTGTAACAGATTTGAGCACAGGGGGACGAGAACGGAGGTAGCGAGTTTGTTGTAAGGCTATGATGCAATTCACATCCATATTAAGCTCTTGTGCTAGGTCCTCTGGTATTCATGCAGATTGGAAGAGTGCCCGAAAGGCCATAAATTGGACATAAGAGGCTATATACTGCTGATGTAGCGAGCGGCGAGCCATAGCATGAGTGAACGAGTTATGTGCTTATCTAATCATTTGCCAACCCTTATCTCTCACGTGCAGCAACAGCGGACAGTGGGCTACTCTGAGCTCCCCTAGTGTCTGGTTCAAGCAAAAGAAACACAATCTATACTACTATGTTGGGAGGTTGGATTTCCAACAAATACATCTTCTAAATTTCACTGATAATAAAAGCCAATGTGTTCTGCAACTGAGTATGTCCAAGAAAGTGGACTGATAAGCAAAGAGAGGTAAGACTGAATCCATTCTCATTGTGCACTACATCAATGTGTATGGTGTTTATTATGGTTCTGGGAGGTATGATGACTGAGGCTTGTAAATGGTTTGTAAAATAGATGAGATTGTTTAAAGTTTGAACATTGGGCCAATCACAGCACAAACACACAAATTAAGATATAGTTAAAATGTAGATAAAGTGTAAAAATACACCACATTATCATAAATTTTTGTGATACATTCTCTCATCAAGCCATTTGCCAACAATTACACACTTTACCTGCAATGTAACATATTTTTACCTTACATTTTCCCCAGAATTCACACAATGTTTATTTTTATACATAAAAATTGAGTAACAATCATGGTTTGACAGGAGCTTAAAATCACACGGAGCAGCTTGAATTTGTATGCAGCAAACTTAATTATAAGGAAGAATGATGATAGACCTATTGCACATAAGGATGACAAGCTGATTGAGTGGAACAACATGTCTAACTCCCCACCACAATGTCCCATGTTGAACCCTGAATATAACTTCAACTTCAATCCTCCCCCTCCTTTGTATGAACATTCTAGCATTCCAGCAGACCATGCATATGGTGGAATGGTTGGTGCACATGAGATGGGAAGATCCATGTACCCAGGTGGCACTGCAGGAAAGCTGGATGGTCATGTGATGTTTGTCCCAGCACTGACACCAGGGTCATCTTCACATGAATTCTGGTGGCTGGTGTCAGTTGTTGTCATCATAGATCCTGCACTGCAGAAAAAGGCAGATTATGTTGGCGACGGATGTGGCAAGAACCTCCAGATCTGTAGCAGACTTGTGTGAGATTTTTGTCAGGTTCATCGCCACTGTAATGTCAAACAATTGGTCACAATTTTCATGTATCCGTGTCTCATTCTACATAGGTTCTTGTGCAACTCGTTTGCTCTATAATCCTCGACCACCTACCATCATGTACACCAAATATTGATATTATTGATTATTCAATATATCTTGTCCTACTTAACAGTACCCCCACTGCCGGCTGCAGCCCACCACAGCTCACCAATTACTGCTTGTGCTGTGAATCATTGGCCATAGCAACAAGCAGATCATATAGCAGTACTAGTGGTGAATCTCAGAGACAAACACAAGCTGACATCATGCTCGATGACATCAATAGAAGGTGCGTCAAATATGATATTAACCATGAACTGTCAGGCTTACCAGTATCCCAAACAGAATTGCAACAGCTCCTGCATTTTCAGGATTGCACAGATTTCCTCAAGGATGCAACTTCAAGCAGTGGACCAGTGATGACTTGAAGGCCCTTATGAAGGTATTTCATCTTTTCTCTCATTTTTTTTTTGGCTAATGTCATTCAGATATATTTGCCAGAAATTGAAGGCTACATTCCAACAGATATTGTCTGTGCATTCCATGCACTCCTCTAATTTTATTACCTTGTCTGCCACAACATTATCATGGAAACATCTCTCAAAGAAATTGATGATGCAGTTGCTCAATTCCATCAGTATCACAAGATCTTCAAGTCCTCTGGTACAATTTCAACCTTCTCACTCCCTCATCAACATTCAATGAAACATTACCACACCCTCATTCGACTTTTCAGTGCTCCAAATGGACTTTGTTTCTCTATCATTGAATCCAAGCACATCAAGGCCATAAGGGAACTGTGGAGGCAGTCCAGTCGCTACAAAGCACTAGGCCAGATGCTTGTGACCAACCAACGCCTGGACAAGTTGACCACATCATGTCAAGATTTTTATGCTCACAGGATGCTTGACAGCACCTGTCTATCTTCCATTTTTGCTGCATTGAATGCAGAAGCCCCTGGAGAGTAGGGAACTGCACGAGTAAACCCACAGGTATGAGCAGTCATACCCGTACCTGTACCCAGAGATATACCCGTACCCGTGGTGTGGGTATTGTCATCTCGGACCCGTACCCACACCCGCCAGGGGTTTACCCACAGGTACCAGGGTACTGCACACAAATAGTTTTTTAAAAAAATACTACAAATCTCTACAAACGTGAACATGCACGGACAAGCACAAACATTGCGCATCGATGTCAACAGTCACTGCTACAAACGTGAACATACATGAATCAGCAAGAATGTAAAACATATGCGAACAAGAATACACACCTTTAAGTTGACAAGCAGGAACAACCAAAAATGAGTGATGACAGGCACAAATGAGCAGGGACAATACACTATAAGCGGCACCAAGTGAAAACAAGCAAAAACATGCAGGGGCAGGTGCAGACAGGACCAGACATGCAGAAATGAGTGGTGTCCAGTGCATATAAGCAAAAATGAGGGCACCAAGTAAAAATGCACAGGACACCATAAGTGGTGCCAAGTGAAAACAAGCAAAAATGCGTGGGGGCAGGTGCAGAATGGGCACAAACGAGCAGGGACGTGCAAGTAAAAGCTAGCGGCACCAAGCACAAACAAGCGGAAGCATAGGCGAGCCCAGATAAATGCAGATGAGTCCAAATGAGTGCAGGCAAGCCCAGGTGAATGCAGATGAGTCAAGGAGAGTGAAAATGAGTGCAAGCAAGTCCAGATGAATGAAGGCAAGCCAATATGAATGAAGACGAGTCCAGGCAAGTCCAGGCAAGCCCAGACGAATACAGAGAATGCAGACAAGTGCAAGAAATTAAAAACAAGTAGCACAAAGATATAAATCAAAACATACCTGTATTAGTACAGTGTCACCAGCACTGAGCCCCCTTCTCCATCGACTTGCACAGACCCCATGGTACATACAAACCTTGAACTTGAGATAGATTTGAATGAGTGAGTAATGACTTTCCAGCTTCCTGGGATAACAGCTATTATCAAATGTGGTAACGGTCACCCAACCTGCACCACGGGTATGGGTACACCAACACTGGACCTGTACCTGTACCCCAATGGTCCCATACCTGTGACCTGCATGAGTTACCCATACCCATGCAGTTCCCTACCAGTGGAGAGTGTCATGATGCAGACCAATATGAGCCACCTGTCTTACCAGCCACCAGAGAAGATGAGAACAACAATATTGACATCATCAATGACCCCACATCAGTCCTCGCTAGGGTTTTAAAGTCCAGTTAAGTCCAGTCTTGTGCCTTATTTGAGGGAAACCAGACCAGGACTGGTTGCCTGATTTGGCCAATATTAAAAGACCTAGACTGAAACCTGAAAAGACCATATTTTCAGTCTTTTGCAGTCCTACAACCAGTTCGCAACCAGTCTAATAATCATGTAGGACCGTTCCAGACCTTTCCAACAGTGGTCTGATCATGTAAAATGGTTAAGATCTGAGCAAGATATGAACATTTTAAGAATACTGCACCCTACATCAGCAAACTAGGATTTTCGCCACAGACCTCACAGGCCTCACAAACATGCCACAAGGTTACACAAGGATCATAAGCTTTGACAGGGCTTACAAGACTAAAAACTACTAAGTAGTAGTCTAGTAACTTGATAGTCTAAATTTGATAGTCTATCTGTATGTGAGCCAAATATGAAATGTCATTATCAACCTTAGGCTTCTTAATGAAATATGTGCTGCAAGTCAAGGTGATTGTATAGCTAGTCTTAAATTGTCAATAGGATAAGATATAAGCAAGATATAAGCTTGACAAAAAATCGTTGTTGGGCTTGTCTTTGAAAAATAAAAGTTGTTATAAGGCTTAGGTGTCTTAACACTGATTGTAGTCCTAGTTTAGGGGAGTCTATAGCTAGTCATATCTTGTCAAACACTTAAGGTTCGGGTAAGGAATCAGCCAATCTTTTATTTTATGCTGACATTCTGTGATTTTTGCATTCCTTGTTTGAAATGCTCATAACTTTCTTGTATCTTAACTGATTTACATGATTGAACCACTGTTGGAATGCCCTGATGGAGTACTACAATCCTACAATCCTAACCCTAACCCTAAGATCGGTTGCGACCGGTCCTGACCAGTTTTTATCAGTTTTTCAATTTTTCACAAAAAGAGGTAACCTGCAACCCAACTTTCTTGAACCTGAGGCAACCTGGACTGTGGTCCGGTCCTAAACAGTCCTGGTCCGGTCCAGTCTGCAGTCTTTTTGCAGTCCAGCAACTGGACTTTAAAACACCAGTCCTCACACACGTAGAACTTGCTAGGACACCCTGTAACTTGTAAGTACACCTTCATCAATTTTCATTTCATATCTTGAGAATCAGTACATAGAGGGGACAAAATGTGCACAAAGCATTCCAGAGCTTAGCGTTGAGCTTAATATTCCTGACTTAGTTTAATGCTTCCTTTTTGAACAATCCCACCCTGAAGATGCTTACAACCCTAATGAGGTCCCTCTCCTAGAGTCACCACACTATCGAGGTCAAATTTCCATATTCAACTCTGCATCATCAATGTTTCATGCACCCAGTGACCTTAGTGGAATTGGTGGCATGAAGTGCAAACATATATGTGCTTGTCCCTGATGGAGAAACAAGTACTCATGCAATGATTGTGTGTTTGTGATCACCAACTCAGATGCTTGTGGGATGCAGGGTATGGACATAGCCCATGTTATGGCATTTTTCTCTCTTCAACAGCATGGCAGATGGAATCCATGTGCAGTCATCCACTGGTTCAATTGGGTTGGCAATGCACCTGATCCTGATACTGGCATGTGGATGGTTAAGCCAGCTTTTGCAATGCATAACACCCGACACTTTGCAGTCATTCATATTGACACTGTTTTTTGGGCAGCTCACCTAATTCCAGTGTTTGGTACAACCCCGCTCTCACCGTCAATTAAATTCCATCATGTCTTTGACATCTCAGTAGCTATTGGAGTTGTCTATGCACGTGCTAAAGTCCGGGGCGATAGGGGAAACCCTTAGCCATGGCGGCTGTTTTTTTTTTTTTTTTAATCCAATTTCTGTCCTTTGCAGATGAAGTCTATGTAGGACATTACTTTCTAGTCTATGAGACCCCCAGTGTCTCTTTCGCATCTCCAGGTGTGCGGATGCCCTGATGTGAGGTGTGCCCCCATCAGTCCACCATTCCCGCCAGCCATTTTAGGTGTGCCACCTTGTTGATGAGATGACTTTATAATGGTGTTTGCATCAGTTGTGTGACTATCATATGTGACATCTGAACGCATACTCAGTTGCCAAAGGCAACGGGTACAGGAATCGGGAGGGGTGCAAACATGTGGATTGTCATGGCCAATGTGGTCTTCAGCTGACAATGGGTGTGTTTGGCTGATGCCGCTTCTTTTGCAGGTGATTCCATGTATGTGAGTGAGTTGGTTTGTGTGGTACAGGGTGGTGATACAGGATGTTGATACAGGGTGGTGAAATTGGGTGTTGGTACATGTTGCGAGGGAGTGCTGACGGTCTGTGTATCTGCTAAGGGACTAATTGCATTGTACTGGAGGCGGACGAGATATCAGAATCTCACCGAATGTCTGTCTTAATCTCTGCATCAGGTAACCAACCCGAAAATGATAAAGATTTATAAAACTGTGTCTAGCGTAAAATTCATATAATATCTATCAAAATTGTAGTTCACTGGAGAAAGCTTTATATACCTGGACTAAGTTGGATGAAACCCGCCAAAAGTACAATCATGACAGATTGTCTGCAATTTATCACCATACTGGCAAATGTTGCAAACACTTATCAGCCGCGAACAAAGTTTTATAAGGCTGGGTTGCTGTAGACACAAGCTGCCAGGGCGCCAAATTCTTAATCTTGTGTACTCATTTTATAAATAAAATCCAATTTTTCATTAAGCAAGGTATATACACATGTAATATAACAAAGGAGAGCAACAAGGAGATAAGAAAAAGCAGGTGGGAGAGAAATAACACAAGGTAGGTGACTTGACTCAGGAAGGGAGTACAACTTACAAGAGCCTGGGAGGATGTCAGGACCAGGACCATGAGGGGGAGCCAGGGAGGGGCCATGAGGAAGGGCCAAGGAGGGACCATGAAGAAGGGCCAAGGAGGGACCACAAGGAAGGGCCAGGAAGGGACGATGAAGGAAGGCCAGGGAGGGACCATGGAGGAAAGCCATGGAGGGACCAAGAGGAAGGGCTGGAGAGGAACCACGAGGAAAGGCCAGGGAGGGACCACTACAAAGGGCCAGAGAGGTGCCACCATGGAGGCCACAATTTGGTGTGCACTGTGGGTAAGATGGTGACAGCAGACACTGAGCTCGAGAGGGTGGTGGTAGTAGCAATGAAACAAAGTTGAAGGAACTTGCATGAAAATTTTCAAACAGCTTACCTAAGCATCCTGTAAGCTCGAGCACTCTGGATGACTGGATGGCGAAGTTATGCAAGCGGTGGGTTAACTGGTTACTGGTGACCATTTGCTTGAGAACTGATAGTACACTTACAATTTGTTGCATATCTTCATCAAAATTGTAGTTTTCTTACAATATTTTATCCTTTGGCGCCAATTTGCTCATGCCATTATTTCACTTTGCCTAGCTTTGTCTTTGCATATAATCCGGTGAATTTATGATTTGATTCGGTCAACTATATCTAGGAAAAACTTCATCTCGCCGATTTCCTGATGTGAGTAGCGTTGAGATACCGGACGATGTGTTGAGTGGCTAGAGGGCTGGCTAAGAGAAAAGGCAGAGATGTGGCTTTTCACCCGAGTGCGACAATGAGAGCATGACGTTCATGACGATAGAAGGGGCAGTCTAATAGGAGGTGAGACATGGTTTCATTCGTGTCAGGGCAGTGCAGACAATGCAGGGATGGGGCTTTGCCTATGCAGTGAAGGTGGTGATGTAGCGGGGCATGTTGAGTGCATAAGGCCATATAAACTCCGGTTAAACGTTTGGGAAAGGAGGCGGTCAATTTGATGAAGGAGCGTTGTAGTAACTTAGGATTGATGTTGTTAGTACGGTTGTGGTGGAGGGATTTCTGCCATAGTCTTTTCTAGAGAGCATGCATTTAAGCTTTGTGAGTGGCTTTGAGTGCTGAAATGCTGAGTGGCATTGATCTGTAACGAAGGAAGTTGGACAAGTTTGCTGCAGGGCTGTTGTTATGGCAGCCTTCCACCACCTTTTTCGCATGCTTGTCTGCTTCTTCGTTACCATGTACATCAGAGTGTCCTGGGATTCATTGGACAGTAACCTTAAAGTCTCTATGTTCTTTCACAAGGCCAGCTAATCTGTCACAATAAAGATCGGTCAAGTAGGATCCTGGGCATGAGTGAGAGCCTTCACCAGATTGTATCACAGCTTGGTTGTCAACGAGGATAGATACTGGGAAGGTGTGGTCTACTTCTGTGGCCAGCAACTCAGCTGCTAGGTTTAGGCCGAGGGCCTCTGCTTCGAACACAGTGTGTTCTTCATCTGTTCTGAGGTGGTAACAAAGGGTTCTTGGGTGTTGGCCTGCACGAAATAGGGTTGCTGCAGCTCCAATCTTGCCTTCATGGCCTGAGCCATCGCTGTATATCTGAATAGTGTCTGTGAGTTGGGCGTGTTCTTCTATTGCTTGCTGTTTGGAGTCAGCTATCTGGACTTTGTGAACATTGGAGTGTTGGGGGGGTTTGCGTGTGGGTATTAACAATTCGATGTTGTGGGGGATGATGGCGAAGCGGCAGGTGAGAATGTGGAGAGAGGAGTGATGTGCCCCAATGTATCGATTGGCAGCACGATGTACTGGTCCATGTAGTGGATGGGAGCTGGGATGAGTGGAGATGCGAACTATTGTGCGGTGACAGGCGTTTTGCAGGAGAAGTGACATGGGCCAGAGGTTTGCGTGGACCTCTAGGAGGTCTGTCAGTGTCGTTTGCATGGCTCCCGTGATGGCTAAGGCTGCTAATCATTGTACAGAATTAAGGTGTTTGGCTACGCCAATCGATTCTTGCTGCGGGAGGTCCAAGCCATCATGAAAGGTGGGGTTGAACCAGAGGTCAGTAGCATAGAGTATCTTGGGTGCTGCTACTGTCTGGTAGAGCTGTCGCATTAAGTGTAGCGGGATACCCTTAGCAGCAGAAGAGAGTCTACGTAGCTGGAAGATGTAGGCTGTTCCCTTGGCCACCACATTGTCTATCTGCGCCAACCATCTCAACTCCTGGTCTACTATTACTCCGAGGAAATGATGGGTGGGGGTTGGGCGAATGATGGTTCCTTGGATGAGCATGTCGGGGTGGTCTCATTGACGGTTCATAGAGAAATCTATTAAGGCAAACTTGTTAGTTTCAAACTTCAAGTTATGTGCTCTGGACCATTTGTATGCTCCTCCAGGGCATTCTAACATATCAGCAAGGATGTCATGGGTGGATTCAAAGTCGTTACCAATGGTGACCAGGGCAGTGTCATCTATGAATGCTAACGTGAGTTCTTTGAGGGACTCGTTGCGCGGCGTTTCTTGGTGATGTCTACTAAGTCTGAGCTGTATATTATGTATAGGACCATAGATAGGGGATCCCCTTGGCCTATGCCATTGTTGATGGGGATCCAGTCAGAGGTGTAGTCGTCAAATTTGAGCTGAGTTTTATGATTCGTTAGCACATGTTTGGTAAAGCTGACAATGTCACCTGGGATGTGGCGCATGCGCATGTTGTGGATAAGGTGTTTGGTGACCACTGTGGGTACTACAAATAGAGTAGAGGGATTCAACGAACTACTCCAAAGTTGGGTCTTTGCTACCTGCTGCCTCACTTGAGTGACAAGCATGTTCGACCCTATAGGGGATTGCTACTGGGAAGTAGTCTCTGTCTATAACGACCCGATAGGATGAAGATCCACAAAAGCAGATGAAAAGCGGATGAAGTGGATGAATGTACGGATTTGTTGGATGCATTGGATGCATTGGATGGTGGACTGGACCTGCAGATGCACATAGGATGTGATTCAAACTCGAAGGAAAGTCATCAAATGTTGAATTGATAGTGGGTATAGGTCACAATGATATACTGGTAAGGAGAAGGAAAAGCGGGAGAGGTAACATGATAAGTTTTCTGAAATCTCTATAGTTTATAGGGTAGAGTATTTTCTTATACAGACAGCGAGTCTAGACTGTGCCATAAGAAAATAAGGAAAATAGTGGAGTGTGAGAGGATGTCTGTGTTCAGTTAGTAACAAGAAAATGAGTATAACTACACACCAATGAGGTCGAATGTTAAGGCCATGCTCAAGGGAGGACTATGATCCAAGGGGCTTGGCTTCAGCTCGTGCGCTGCACCCCTTACCCAAGTACGTGCCCCTAATTTCAGGGGGTCTGGTAGTACTAAGTCCAGTAGTATGTAACCCAGTAGTACCGTAGATATCAATCAAAGAGTTGGACTGCTTAAGGCCGGAGCTGGTAGCAGAAAAGAACAGAGGTAGAGCTGGTAATAGAAGTAGACTTAGGGGTCTACCCTAGTCTAGTGTCGGAGAGTGACGAGAGTTGGAGAACTCAAGTCTGGAGAGACAAGAATGAGCAGGACTATGTATAATATTCAAACTGAGGTATTACAACAAAGTACAGAAGTTTATATACTATAGGTAAGCTAACTGATCAGTAATCCGGAGTACAGAGGCAGTGAGGAAAGCATATGGTGAGTATATTAGTAAGTCTGAGCGGATCAAGTAAAGTAAGACGGATCATAGGGAAATGAACTCGGAGATGAAACAGGTACCAGAGATCAATAAGCAGGCGGATATCAACAGAAGCCAGAGTGCCGGAAATAAGGGGGATTCTAAATTGGGGTTAGGTCTGGTGGAGCAGACCTGTCCGGAGTTCAGGTCCGGCAGTCCGGAAGAAGCGCACTGATGGAAAGAGTTTGTGGATGCCGGAGATATGGGATATGACAGAGTCCATATGTTCTCAGTTGGGAATTAGGGCATGCAGTTCTCTGGGTATTTCTCATCGATATCTTGACACCACTTGGTGAATTCTGGGCATGATTGACTCCAGCTTGTATGCTGTTGGCTGCGACAATTGACCAAGTGCTGCAGACATCTACGGCAGACATGCAGTTCTTCGCTATGTGGTTGTACTTCTGACATTTAGCGCATCTCAGAGGTTCTTTCTTGTCTTTGCAAATGCTGATATGTTCATTCACTATGCAGAGGCCGTCTCGTAAGATGTTGTTGGCTGTGTGAATGTCGGATATGTGAATCAATGCGAAAGCCTTCATTTGTTGTGGAGATCGTTTTGCCATAGGTTTGATCCATCTGATGCTGGCTATAGATGTTGGTGGCAACTGATTTTCTTGCTCAATCTGTTGGAGGAACCCTTCGTTCTCGATCTGTAACTGAATTGGTAAGTATTCCAATACTATTGGATAAGAGCGGTAGCAGAACGATACATTGATATCAAGATGGCTTTCCAGAGCCGTTTTACCAGGTGGGTTATTGAGCCAGGAGGCCAGAGATTCCGATTTGAGTTCAACTATGAGTCCACCGTTTCTGAGGACTGTGACTGCTTTGATCTTATCCTGGGGAGCAGATTCGTCCCTTGCCTTATCCAGAGCCTCGTTGAGTTTTTTTGCGATGTCAGAGGTGGGTGTGTTGGCTGGGAAAAGCTAGTTGCCTGACTTTTGGTCTATTAATATCTGCCGGGCTCTAATTGCTGCTCAGCCAACTGCCTTGTCGATATTTGTGTCCATGTTGGCAGTGACCGCTGCACTGTAGGATGGCATTATTGTGGGCTGTTGAGTGGGTACCTTGGTCATCTGCATGGAGAGCATGTCAATTTTTTCTTGTGTGGCATCTAAGGAGGGGGTTAGTGTTTGAAGGGCTTTCTGGTACGTTTCTACTGATTCATAGAGGGCGTCTGCTGCTTCCTCTATGCGATCTGCGGCTGTTTTGATGCCATCCTCCTTCTCGGTGCGTTCCCTACCAATGGAGTTGAGGGTCAAGGTTAAAGATTCTGAGGTGGTAAGGACTCATGCCACCTGGGGTGCGATAGCCGCGATGACATGTTGCACGATTTGAGGAGTGAGGGTGTCCAATAGTTGCTTGGCTGCTGCCTCCGCAATTTCACATGCAATGTGTTTTTTCAGGATAAATGCTACTGCACGGATGGCCGTGATGACAGGTAGGGGGGTTTTGCCCAGCATCTGTGTGATATGGAACAAGATCGAGGACAGGTGCGTTAGTGTATACGGTTCATCCACCTGATATAATAAGATTTGCGTAAGGTATTGTTTTGCAGTTTTCCGGTCTGTGACAGTACTGGGGAGTGCCTCTATCTCCACCTGGGTGGCGGGCTTGTTGGAGCTTCTGGTACTTGGAGCATTGATGGGAGAAGATGCTTTTCGGACTGTTGACATGGCTGCTAGGAGTCTCTAGGAGGGTTAGTATCCGAGCATGTTTTTTACTGGTTTTATGATGTGTTTTCTGAATGTTCTATAGAGAGGTAGTGACACTTTGAGCGTCACTAGCGCCATTGGGCGCAGTGTGCTGGGGGGGTGTTCAGGGTCCTTTTCCAGGGTTCCACTTAGTTTGTGACTAAGAGGTGATGGCGGCTGTCTTATCACCCCTTGGCCTTCTATCGGCAGTGAGAGTTTCCTCACTGCGATAAGACTTATCCCACTCTTGTACACTCCCCCAGATTGGGTCGCACAAACGGAGTACCACATCAGGCTGGGTCCGTGCATCTACTTCCTTTCTGCATAAAAGGCTTAGGAGTAGCATGGTCTAAGGACAAACAGAGGTAAGGCGGTTGGGGTAGCAGTAAGCCCCCTGATGAGACCCTTTGCGAGGTTGAAACCACTTTTAGTTACAACCCATCCCCACCTTACTAGCCCCTCCCTCCCCCTCCTAACTGCACCCTATCTTCAGAGATGGTGGCCAGCAGGTCAGGTGCAAATTGGTGGTCAGCCTGGCTCCTTCTTACACCGAGACTAAAGTCTTTGCCCATCAGTGGCGGGGGCGCTCGTTCCTTGGCCTCCTTCTCGGGGGCCTGTTAGAACCATGGCTCCGAGGGTGCAGGATGGACAGAGCAGGCTTGGCTTCAGCTTGTGCGCTGCACCCCGTACCAGATACCAGGTGTGCCTGCTAATTTCAGAGGGCAGGAATTACGTCCGGAGTTTCCAGAAGATAGGGGTCAAAGTCCGGTCGTAGGTGGAAGTGGTCTGGAGGACCCAGGACTAGGAATATCATCCACTCGAGTTTAAGGGAAGGTGAAGGACTATTGGGACCATAGTCCACAATAGAAGATCGAGGAAAGGCTGCCACAGGCAGAGTCGAAGGTCCGATGATATAGGGTCAAAGACTGGAAGTCTGGAGGTGCGGGAACCAGTGGACCTGGGGGTGGGAACCAACCAGAGGGCGCAGGAACCGGCCGGTCCATGGAGGAAAGGACAGGAAATAAACAAGGGAACCAGTCCCAGGTCGTCAGAGTGAGCAGAGGAACAGTAGAGACTCAACAGGGGTCAGATTCTAGTTGATATTCATACTGAAGTACTACAGGGATGTACAGGAGGTTTATATACTGTAGGTAGTCTAATGTATCAGTAAGCAGGAATGCAGGAGGCTATGGAGGAGCATATGGAAAGTACATTAGTAAGTATAGGAGCACATGGAAAGTCTAACAGATCATCGAGAAATGGAGTCGGAGATTAACTGGGGACTATGGATCAGTCAGCAGATGGAAATGTACAAAGCCGAGGGCCGGAGGAAAGGGGCTATTCTATAAAAGGAAGTCCAGAGGTCCAGACATGTGACCAGTCTGATCAGCCATAGGAGTAGGTCCGGGTCCGGTCATAGGAGATGGGTTGGGTGGAGTGGAACTGCCTGGAAATCAAGTCCGGTGGTCCGGAGTTTTGGCTGACTTAAGCGGAGGTGGGTTAGGGGCTGACATGGTACAGTGGCTCAAAAAAGTGTCCGAATGTTTATGCATTTTCAAGTAATTTGGTAATAGCAAGCCAGAATAAAACTATAACAACATGGTATGGGGATATGTCTGAATTCCCTATATCATGGCTTGAATCTGAGATATATAGCGTGGGAACCCGACCATATATGGGCAAGATATGGTAATTTTAAATACATGACTCATTCGGACACTTTTTTGACTTTATGTTAGAATCACAAAATCAAACCATTCATACATAATATTATTAAATAAAATGGTGTAATAATAATAGTATGGTTTAATTTGAATATAATTTGAATATATAAACCCAAACAAGATCATGAAATTCAACATAATCATCATGAAGCCCATCTTTTCTGCTCAAAAGGATAATATCCTGGTTCTCTGTACCTTTTGTTTATATATCAGGAATATTGCTTCAAAAACTGGTCTTGGTAAGTCTACTATTGCCAGAGTCATAAAAAATGACATACCAGATAAGGAAAATACTAAAATGGAATGTCCTCCCAAGCTTACTTCACAGAACAAAAGAGCTATTGTTCACTAAATTCTATCTGGCAAGGCTTCAAATGCTACACAAGCTACCAAGTTCATCAATTCCATCATCTTCACTCCTGTCTCAACCCAAACTGTTAGAAATGCCATCAAGGCAGCCAATCTTAAGGCTGTAACCAAGAAGAAAAAAACCTCTTCTCTCTGCAGCTCATAGGAAGAGAAGGCTGGCCTTTGCTTTAAAGCACCAACATTGGACTGTGGAATACTGGAAGAAGGTTATTTATTCAGATGAAACAAAAATCAAATAGAATGGGGTCAGATGGCCAGGAATATGTGTGGAAAAAGGCAGAAGAACCATTAGAAGAAAGAGATGTTAAGGGTAAGCTGAAGTTCGAAGGAGGAAGTATGATGGTATGGGGTTTGTATGGGGTGGAATGGGGTGGGGATTCTTTTTGAGGTGGAAGGAAGGATGAATGCAGAGCAGTACATCTCTATTCTAGAGGAGTGTCTACTCAAAAGCATGCATAAGTCAGGAATTGATGAAGAAGACATTATCAGCACACCTCAAAACTAGCTATAAAATGGTTTGAAGATCATGATATCAATGTTCTATCATGTACAGCACAGTCTCCAGACCTTAATCCCATTGAACATCTCTAGGAATTACTCAAAAGACTACTTGCTGCCTATCAAGATCCTCTATAGGGGCTATTTGAACTATGAGAAAGAGTTGCAGCAGAGTAGAAAAATATTGCTAAAGAGGAGTGTCAGAAATTGATAGAAAGTATACCTAGGAGGATTACAGCAGTTATTAAGGCCAAGGGGGGTAACACAAAGTACTAGAATCATAGAATAGTCTTGGTTAAATATAAAGTCAAAAAAGTGTCCGAATGAATCATGTATTTAAAATTACCATATCTTACCCATATATGGTCAGGTTCCCACGTTATATATCTCAGATTCGAGCCATGATATAGGGCTTTCAGACATATCCCTATACCATTTTATCATACTTTGGTTCTGGCTTGCTGTCACCCAATTACTTGAAAATGCATAAACATTCGGACACTTTTTTGAGCCACTGTATATGACAGGGCCATAGACTCACAATATTCATACAATTCTATGTTAACAAATTCACGGACCACCATGCCTTCGAAATAGCTTCATAGGCTACTCTGCTTACCAGATGATTGAGTGCAGTCGGACTCTTACACTTTTCTCTTATTTTACTTATTTCAGTCCTTCAACTTAATTTTATGTGCCCACTTTCTGCATCCAAAAAATAAGTGAAAAAGTTGTGATTAGTGAACTTTCACGCCTTGTTTTGTAAATTAAGTGATATAAAGCTGAGAAGGTAAACTCGTGATTTCCTGATGTGCGCTGAGCTGCATTGCTTAAAGTCCCCATGACTATGCCAGCTATAACATGGAAGTATTGGCACAAGTCGTAGCTAGCATCGATCTTTGTGGATGGAGGTTTTAAAGCTATAGTTACACCAGAAAAGCATGATGTATGTGTAGGTACATCAGACACTACAAATGCTACGTTGATTGTGGTATATATATGGACGAGCTGTAATCGTAAAAGTCGTAAGTAAAGAACAGACCATAGTCTACACGTCCAAAAATATTTTTGAAAAATACTTCTTCATGCCTTCCACACCATGGACGATCGCACCAATCACTCCGTCCGGCCGTATCACAAACACCTTCGTCTGGTTAGCTTCAACAAGGTAAGCCGAATAAGCGTAACCCTCCTGATCAACAAGAACGACATCGGCACAAGGAGATACGATGGGCGCCACTGATGCTGATGACGGTAAAATGACAGCCTTGCGCACAACACTGTGATCGCATGCCTCCAGCGCGCCCAAGATCGGGGTAGCATCTGCGAGACTCGGCGCGAACACAAGCACCGTGTGATACCAAGGTCTGTACAGACCAAAAAGTGTCTTCAGATCAGACTCTCCGGGCCCCACCTGCAGCATATTAGGCGCATCAGGTGCCCGATCCCCAGCCTCGAGATGCCCTTCATCAAGCACCCCGTAGGCATTGATAGGCTTCCCCTCGATTGGAGTTGCAAATTCATCGAGTACGATGTTGCTGAACCGACAGTTGATACCGAGCATGAAAAGTTGGGGCTGCGTCGGAACTCCATGCTTCCTGTCGTTATTGCCTGGTGAAGAATTGAGGTAGTCATCTCGAGCATCTCGGAGATGACAGGGAGACGCTCAGAGCTGTATGTCTCGAGAAGAGACTTGTCGGCGAGCCCTTTTTCAACGAGCGCAAGTTTCCATCCTAGATTGAACTGGGGTCCCATGGCGTCAATCATGCTGTGCTGTACATGTTTGCATTTATACACTCACGGCATCTTGTACACCTGAATTAAGTCCCTATTCATAGAGAGATGAGAAATCATTGGGATTTGATCAGAAGAGTCATACCTGACCACCGGTAGGACTGTGAACACTGATCATACGTCAGCAACTGTTTGGCAGGAGGGCACTCAAAAATAGACATACTGAGCAGCATCTATAACGACCTCCATCAGTACAGGTAAACACGCCTAGAGTAGAAGCGCATACCGCCGACAACGAACACTCGACCCTCGCTAAACTTGTTCACCATACGGATATTGGCCCTACAACAGATTGATGAATGCGTGTCGACATGTACAGAAAAGACAAGAACGCACCGGAATTTGCTCACCCAAACCAGCTTGTTGAACGTAATCTCAGTGGGGATAAGCGACGCGATGGTCTCGAAGACAAGCTCCTCGCTCTGAGCGATCTTCGTCACCTCTGCTTCGCGATCGGTGATGAAGAATTGCCAACCATCCTCGCCAACTTCGTCTGTTGGACGCAATGTGAGGCTGAAAATCGTGAATACATCTCCAAGCCTCAAAAGCAGAAGCTGCACTTACCCTCGTTCATGCAACTTTCCAAATCGGTGCCAATACTTTCACCGGATGAGGGGCATTCTTCCAAGAAATGGCAAAAAGACGCACCACTCTATCAAGACCAACGCCCTTTAAACGAATATCTCCTGTGACAAGGCAGAAGTCGTCTCTGGTCTCGCCCAAAAACGTGAGCCCAAGCTGTTTGCGCACGACGCCTGCAAAGCCGTCAGTCTCATTGAACCCAGTCCATTCGGCCGCGTCTCACCTTTAGCACCATCAGCGCCGATCATCCACTTGGTATCGAAAGTCTCTAATACGCCGTTCTTTGCCAGAACAGCTGCGACGCCCTCCTCCGACTGCTCGAACGAGCGCAGTTCGGTGCCCATCTCGACAGAGCAAGAGAACTTCTCTAGGTGGCGACGTAGAATCACATCTAGGAGCTGTTGCCCTATCATCTTTGGGGCGTGCTAGAAAACAAAATAATCAGCATGAAGCCTTGAGTAGACGCCGCTGATGCGCACGAATGGTACCGCTGGCGTAGGTTCCATCTGCGGGACCATCGCAAAGTCTTTCAGAACTTCCAGCGTCCCGGGCTTGTATGAACGGTTGATAGGGATTGGTTTCCCTAGATTGTTGACTTCCGGGACATTCAGGAAGTTGAAGAGCTCGAGGGAGCGTGGCTGGATCGTACTTTCAATGAGATAACGGGGATGCGATAGTGGATGTGTGACAAACCCATATTCCAGGACCACGCTGTCCGATGCGAGGGTTGGGGTCCTTATCTATGATGCGAACCGGTATACCGTTTTGGAGGAGCGTCAACGCTGCCACTAGACCCGCTGGTCCAGCGCCTACCTAGCAAAGAGGGATTCAGCTGAGGCGCGAACTTTCGTTAGGCAAGTCACTTACGATTAAAACAGGAGGGTGGATGTAGTTCATATGTACTAGAGGAATGACGAGTTTAGAGGTGTTTGGATCAGTATAGAGGGAAATCGGGTCGTTATAACACAGGGGTAAAGCCGATCAAAGCGCGCCATGTGCCGTCGCCGTTGAACTGCGTATCAGACTATCAGTGTCCTTATGGATACAAGTTGCCGACATTACACAGCAATATATCGGCTGATTTGTCAAAACACTACCTCATGACGCTGGCTGCGGCGCGCGGACGCTGATGCGGCTTTGATGGCAACCATATGTTTAGCTGACGAGAGTCTGACATTGGTTTTTGTTTTGAATCACTTTGCACCGTCACTGCCTTGCGGACTTCTCTTTAGGAAAGGAAAAAACATACACTTGAATTCTTCAGCGTGTGACCTGTACTACCGCGAGTCCAGTAATGAGCGCGAACTTGCCAATGCGAGTTAGGGTATCAGAGTCACTTGGATATCGGACCCAGAACAACCACCGCCTCGTCGAATTGATATTCGGATGCAATGATGGGAGACCAGAGTGATGGAGATGACCGGAGTGATGGAGATTTGACTCATTCGACTCAATTTGTCCAGAGTCGAAGTCACGAGTCAACAAGCAATACCTTAACCTATACACTCGAGATGCCGTTGGAATTGTTCGCGTCCTAAGTATTAGTATCTGGATACATCACAAGTAACTTAGCACGGCACCATAGCCAAAGGTACATCCCGAGTTTCAACGTCTGACCTTACTATTGCTTCACCTTCATCTCCAAGTCACTGTCGTCTCCAAAATGCCGTCATCCTCCAAATGAACCAAACGACACAGCTGTGTGGAAGTACTAGAGGCGATCAGAAAACGAAGTCTAATCGATCAGATCCGTCACAGCGGCAAATGTCGCCCGCATTCATGCTTAGATCTTCTGGCTGACTCATCCCATTTTCCACGCTCTCTTGTCGTACACTGGTACTGTTGTTGTCTCTCACAAATTATCATTGTTACTCTCACCACCTCTTGATCATGCTTTCGGACGTCCATGCAACAGCTCAGTCGGAGTCGTATGGTCCGCGTCGTTTTCTGCGCGCATGTATACCCGCCGCCCGTCCCTCCAAAGTGCACAGGTCACTCATGTAGCGGTTGAGTTGGTGCATACATGCGCATTTATGGATGACACTAATGAGTACCAGTAAGTAGATACATAATGGTTCGACGAATCACCCGCCTGAAAGTGCGCCCGAGGACAGCATGGCACGTTGCTGTGTTGTGCTAACTTCATGGTGTCCCTGATTGCACCGGTTAGCAGTTGCATTGCTTGAAGTGACGGTGATGATAAATGACTATCCAGCATCGACCTTTGTGGATAATTGTTTTAAAGGTATAGTGAGTAAAACATATATTCGGGGTGGCTAGCACACCGCCAGAAAAGCACGAGGTATGTGTAGCTACGATCAGACACTGCAGACGCTACGTTCATTACGATATATATGAATGAGCTGTGATTGTAAAAGTTGTAAGTGAAGAACAGACCACTATAGGTCGAAAAATATTTTCGAGAAATACCTTTTCACGCCTTCCGCACCATGGACAATGGCACCAACAACTCCATCCGGCCGTATCACAAACACCTTCGTTTGGTTAGCTTCGACAAGATAAGCTGAATATGCATAGCCCTCCTGATCAACAAGAACGACATCAGCACAAGGAGATGCGATGGGCGTCACTGGCGTAGATGACGGCAAAACGACAGCCTTGAACACAACACTTTTGTCACATGCCTCCAACGCGCCCATGATCGGGTTAGCATCTGCGAGACTCGGCGCGAACACGAGCACCGTGTGATACCAAGGTCTGTATAGGGCAAACAGCGTCTTCACATCAGACTCTCCACGTCCCATCTGCAGCACGTTGGATGCATCAGGCGCCCTGTCCCCAGCCTCGAGATGCCCTTCATCAAGCACCCCGTAGGCATTGATAAACTTCCACTCGATTGGAGTTGCAAATTCGTCAAGTACGATGTTGCTGAACCGACAGTTGATACCGAGCATGAAAAGGGTGGGGCTGCGTTGGATCGGCGCGTCTCCTGTCGTTAATACCTCGTTGAGCATCGAGGTGGTTATCTCGAGCATCTTGGAGATGACGGGGAGACGCTCGGCGCTGTATGTCTCGAGAAGAGACCTATCGGCGAGTCCTTTCTCAACGAGCGCAAGTTTCCATCCCAGATTGAACTGGGGTCCGTGGCGTCAGCTGTGCCGTACACGCTGCATATTTACTACACTCACGGCATCCTGTACACCTGAATTAAGTCCCTGTTCATGAAAAAATAAGAAAGCATCGGCATTTGATCAGAAGAGCCATACCTGACCACCGGTAGGACTGTTTACACTGAACATACATCAGCAGCTGTTTGGCAGGAGGGGCTCAAAAATAGACATACTGAGCAGCATCTATGACGACTTCCATCAGCACAGGTAAACACGCCTAGAATAGAAGCGCATACCACCGACAACGAACACTCGACCCTCGCTAAACTTGTTCACCATGCGCATATTGCCCCTACAGGAAATTGATGAACGCCCATCGACACGTACAGAAAAGACATGAACGCACCGGAACTCGCTCGCCCAAACCAGCTTGTTGAACGTAATGTCAGTAGGGATCAACGACGCGATAGTCTCGAAGATAAGCTCCTCGCTTTGAACGATCTTCATCAACTCTAGCTCCCGATCGGACATAAAGAAATGCCAGCCATCCTCGCCGATTTCGTCTGTTGGACGCAATGAGAGGCTATGGATCGTGAACACATCTCCAAGCTTCGAGCAGAAACTGCACATACCCTCGTTCCTGAAAGTTTCCAAATCGGTGCCAACACTTTCACCGGATGAGAAACAGTATTCCAAGAAATAGTAAATAGACGCACCACTCTATCAAGACCCGTTAAACAAATGTCTCCAGTGACAATGAAGAAGTCATCTCTGGTCTCGCCCAAAAACGTGAGCCCAAGCTGTTTGCGCACGACGCCTGCAAAGCCGTCAATCTGATTGAACCCAGTCCATTCGGCCGCGTCTCACCTTTAGCACCATCAGCGCCGATCATCCACTTGGTATCGAAAGTCTCTAATACGCCGTTCTTTGCCAGAACAGCTGCGACGCCCTCCTCCGACTGCTCGAACGAGCGCAGTTCGGTGCCCATCTCGACAGAGCAAGAGAACTTCTCTAGGTGGCGTCGTAGAATCGCTTCTAGAAGTTGTTGCCCTATCATCTTTGGGGCGTGCTAGAAAACAAAATAATCAGCCTGAAGTCTTGAGCAGACGACGGTAGTGCACACGAATGGTACCGCTGGTGTAGATTCCATTTCTGCGGCAAATAAAGACTCTCCCAGAAGTTCCAACGTCCCGGGCTTGCATGCACGGATGATAGGGATTGGTTTCCCCAGAGTGTTGACTTCCTGGACATTCAGGAAGTTGAAGAGCTCGAAGGTCCGTGGCTAGATCGTGCTTTCAATGAGACCACGGGTATCCGAGAGTGGATGTATGACAAACCCATATTGCGGGACCACGCTGTCCGATGTGAGGGTTGAGGTCCTTATCTATGATGCGAACTGGTATACCGTTTTGGAGGAGGGTCAGCGCTGCTACCAAACCCACTGGTCCAGCGCCTACCTAAGAAAGAGGTTTAGCTTGAGGCACAAACTTCCATTAGGTAGGTCACTTACGACTAGCACAGGAGGGTGGATGTTGTTCATCTGTAGAGGAATGATGAGTTCAAAGGTGTTTGGATCAACATATAGGGAAATCGGGTCGTTATGCTACAGGGGCAAAGCCGATCACAGCGCGCTAAGTGTCTTGTTCAATTGTGTATTAGCATCCTGACAATAGTACCTTGCCAACATTACACATGCACATATCCCAGCACGCCCCATCGGATGATTTGTCAAAACGGTCGCCATATACTTCATGATGTCAATATACGTTGACTGGCCGGCTGCCCGAACGCTGCTGGCTTTGATGCCAACCAGACATTTCGTGTTTAGCTGATGTCCGAACTTTGAGTGTGACGGTGTTGGTTCTAAGCAAATTAGTGACTTTGAAGAACCTTGCAGTGCCTTGCCTTGTTGGCTTCTCCGTAGGAGAGGCAAATATACTCAAGGACTTGCCAGCTTCGTGAATTGGCAGGGAGTATTAGAGAACCGTGTCAGCTTTGATATGTCGCCCAGAAGTTTGGAGTTCATTCCCGTTACTACCTTAAGGTAGTGCCACGGTAGGCCCGGCCTACGTGGAGGAAGTTCTGGTAATTAGTGAGTCGCGGGCCGACGGGAACGCCTAAACAAACAAGTGTAATCTCAGTCTCTGAAGAGAACGTCTTTATAAACGTGTCATGTACCTAAACAAACAAGTGTACTACGAACACGTCAGTGTCTTCTAAACTTTTACGACGACATTATCGAACTCACATCTCAGTCTCTGAAGAGAACGTGAGATGCCTTCTACGCTACTGCTGGGTCTTTATAGTGAGTTGTATGACGACGAGGAATATATCAAAGAGAAAATAAACATATTGCAGGGCACGAGCCGACGTCAGTGCGTCGTTCGTAAATGCCCGTTTTGGCTTGAGCTCGAACTCATTATTCCTCCTTCTCAACCATCTCGGATCCTTCGGTCTTCATCGTCTCGGATCGTTCGGATTCCAACACTCCCCCTCGAGCGCAAGCCAGGGACATTTGACTTCGCAGTTTCTGCAGGCGTGGGCGTGGAAGTGCCTTTGTGAAGGCGTCGGCGATATTATCGTCGGTAGGACAATAGAAGAGTTCGAAGATGCCGTTCTTTACATGGGAACGGATGAAGTGATACCGGAGGTCAATGTGTTTCGTCCGCGACTGGAACTTCCCATTCGATGCGAGCGCTATAGCAGCTTGGTTGTTGCAGAAGATGGGAGTAGGCAGCGGGGTAGGTTCGTATAGCTCGCCTATAAGGAGTTGAAGGTATAGTACCTCTCGTGCGACACTCGTTAGGGCGATATACTCAGCCTCTGCCGTAGATAGCGCAATCAGCGGCTGCTTCCTGGCACTCCATGCCACAGGACCGCCGTTCAACATAACGATATAGCCCGACATCAAGTGTCGGTGCGGCTGTGATGCCCAGTCGGCATCTACGAATGCCTCTATGCCTCCGTCCGTGCTTCCAAGGGTGAGCTCATACTCAGCTGTACCCTTGAGGTAGCGTAACGCCCGTTTGGTGGCCTCCCAGTGGGGTCTACCAGGGTTTCGCATGAACTGCGAGAGGGTCGCCACGGCAAATGCAATGTCAGGTCGCGTGCTCGTGGCCGCGTACATGAGCGAACCAATTGCTCGTTGGTAAGGCACGTCTCGCATGGCTTGTAACTCGGTTGCCGTGCCGGGGCACTGATCAACGGAGAGGCTGGTACTGGATTCCATTGGCGTTTGCGCACTCTTTGCATCGCCTAGGTAGAACCGTTCGATGATCGTATCGACGTACGCCTTCTGCGAGAGGGTTAACGTGCGTGCGTTTCGGTCTCTCGTTACCTTCAGCCCTAACAACCAGTTAAGCTCGCCTAGGTCCGATATCTCGAAATGTTCGAGGAGCTGTCTCTTGAAACTGTTCGATGTGGGAGATGTGGTTGGCGGTGACGGCCATATCGTCGACGGATACGGTGATGACGACGTGCTCGTTCGTGGTGCGTTTGAAGTAGACCACCTGGTCGACCTTCGAACGTACGAAGCCCAGCTTCGTAAAAACGCCCGCTAACTCTTCAGCCCACTCAAACCCTGCTTGCTTCAGTCCGGGTAAGCTCCTTCGTAGTTTCAACACCTTTCCTTGCTGACCATCCTTCAGATAGCCAGGTGTCACGAATTCCAAATACAAACCATTATTCTTTCCTAAACTTCCCTCCTACGCTCCCCAAACGGCTTCAGTCACGTGACCCTTGATCATTTCACCTTTTCACCATGTCACATCTTCACACTTTCACCTCTTCACATATTCACAGTCTGGACTACTCCTTCACATTAATCTCCGTCTATGACATCATCATCAGTCATCACGACGTCATCCGCAGTATCGTACGATTCTTTCTCATTGGTTGATTTGTTTCAGACTCAGTTATCGCCTCTTCAATGATATGTATATAGTCTTCGTCGTAGTCAGTAGTACTCCTTAGACTTAACCTCTTCGTTCACACTCAGTGTAGACCTAGACGTCCACTCTCAATCCTATCTTGTTCCTCATCGTTTACTACGACCGAGTCCTAGTGGTTTTGGTTGCGCCTTTGCTCATAGAGTGAACGCCAGTCATAACATTAGGTTAAGTCTTCTTACCACTCCGACTCGAAACTCTGCTTCGACACTCGTTGTCGCAGACTTTCACCCGTGCTATTCTGCTTGAGCCTCGCTCGCGGATTACGTTTCCAACCATTTTTCCCAAAGACGCATACGTACACCTTTTTTACCTACACCTTTGTTAGAAGCAAACCAGGCCCTTGCCCTACGCGAGCCGCCAGTTTGTAAGGACTAGAGACACTTAGGTCCTAGATCCGCACACCTTCAGTCCTGGCCCAAAACCCTGCCAACTGAACGTTAGTTTACAATTCTTTTCTCGTCGAACTAGAGAACGGCACTCGCGAGCCTTACAGCTCTACGTATCTCTACTTTAGGAACTTGTGGGCGTCGTAGAAGACCCAAAGTTCATACCTACTTTCACGCGTCTATCCCGTACTCCTCTTGAGTACTACTTTAGGTTGACGAACCGCTACTCGCGCTGTATTCGCACCTTTAGTCACCACGGCTCCTCCATACCGCTCTCGTCGCGTTAGACAACAAGCACTAGCTCTTCACGACAACACTACCTGTCAAGAGCTCGGCTGTTGCTACGTTAGACAACGCCAAAACTTCCTCGCCTCCCAATATGATGTCTTCCACACCAACAATCCAGAATCCTCAGCCCGCCACTTGGGTCGGTACAGGGATAAATTCGCCGACGCCGAGACACGCCGGATCCTACGGTTACCCCAGCCTTGCTACTGCAGGCTCCTCCGAAAGAACGGATATACCAGTCCGACCGAGTACTGTGGCGCCCGGCATAATCGGTCCGGAAGGGGTTACATTGACTCACAACGAGATTTCGAGCGCAATACACTCGGCGGTCCAAGCCGAACACGTATGGGCTTTAGAGAAGATCAACGAAATCTTCAGGCAGATGAAGTCAATGGAAGACGAGGTAGCATACTGGAAGGAGGAGGTGAAATCCTACAGGGAAGTGACCGAGGATTTGCGCATCCAATTAGAGGAGTTGAAGTCCTCACCCTCGACGGCGATGGGTCAGTCGTCTGGGTCTTCGAGCAGTGGTCCGAAGATGGACAAACCGACTCCCTTTACCGGGGACAAGGATTCCCAGGATATCGACACGTTCCTGCTCCAGTGCGACCTTTATCTAGCATCCTTTCCCAACGCAACCACCTCCCAGAAGGTGTCATTCATCCTATCGTACCTCAAAGGAACCGCCGGTAAATGGGCTCAAGGAGCCATTGCCAAGAACGTAGCTGGACAATACGCATCTGTCCAAACGCTCAAAGACGAGCTTGAAGGAATGTGGGGTATCATCAACAAGGAGGAAAGAATGGCTGCAGAACTTGAAAATCTGCGCCAAGGTTCATCCACCGTGTCTGAGTACACCTCGCTCTTCAAACAGAAAGCTACTTTCGTCCCGCAACTATCGGAATGGGATCTCATGCGGAAGTACCGCAAAGGACTACAACAACGGGTCAAGGACCAACTCGCCCACGTACCACCACACGAACGACTCACGATGAAGGCGCTATGCGCGCATGCCAATAGCATTGGCCAGAATTACGAAGAACTCGACGCAGAGAAAAAGGGATGGCAAGCGCGGAAGCCATACTCAAACCAGGGACCAAGGACGGTCGCTCATGGAGGAGACGCAATGGACATAGATGCGTCCAAAACAACAGGCAAACCTCAGGCCTCAAACGGAGGAAGATTCCCGGGCAAGTGCTACAATTGTGACAAGGAAGGTCACATATCCAAGGACTGTAGAGCACCAAGACGTCCTAGGGGAACGCAAGCTGCAAACGTAAAAGCAGCAACGACGGGGGAACCGACCTCCAATGACTGGAATCCAGAGAGGATCCAGAAGATGATTGACGACGCGCTATCCAAGAAGAAGGATTTTTAGAGAGGTCGAAGTTGACTGCGAACTTAGACCAGAAGAACCGTTTTCTTTACTCGATGATGTGGCTATTAGTTTCACCGAAATACTCGAAGTTTGTACTGGCAATAAACAAGAGCATTCTTATTGGCCTATCACGTTGGAAGGAAAAAACAGAAAAGCAGAAGTAAAAGCGCTAGTAGATTCAGGCGCATCAAACCTCTTTCTAAGTGAAAGGTTTGTAAAAGAGAATCAAGTGAAAACGAAACCGTTACTACGAGCCCTACCAGTCCGGAACATCGACGGAACGAACAATACCGCCGGACCAATAAGAGAATATGTAGAACTCAAAATGACGATCGAAGATCACACGGAAACAGCAGCCTTTCTGGTCACAGACCTAGGAACCGATGATGTAATCATTGGAATAGATTGGCTCCGATTTCATAATCCCAGTATCGATTGGCGAACTGGAAGAGCTACACTAAACCGATGCCCGGTAAAGTGTCGAAAGAAAGCTAAGGCAGAAAAGAAGAGACAGGTTGAGGTTATCCCTGATCTCCCGGACTTGTTACCTACGGAAGAAGACGAAGAATCAGAATTCATCAATCTGAATGCCGTTACCGTAGAAGAAATCGAAGATGAAGATTCCCCCCGCAACGCCTGGATTCGCTACAAAGCATCAGTAGCAACGGAACTACAAATCGCAGAAGATCTTAAGAAAGAAAAGAAAACGGTCAAAGAGATGGTACCTGAATGGTTACACGATTATCTCAAGGTCTTCTCTGAAGAAGAATCTCAACGTTTCCCTGAATCAAAGAAATGGGACCATAAGATCGATTTCAAAGATCCAAACGATTTACCGCCGAATGCCAAGGCATATCCCCTATCCCCGCAGAACACGAAGCTTGCGAAAAATGGCTCAAAGGAGAATATGCATTAGGACGTCTAGAGACTCCGAATCTCCTGTTGCAGCGCCATTCTTTTTCGTAGCTAAGAAAGGACGGAAAGTTGAGACCCGTCATGGACTATAGAAAACTAAACGAAAAAACAATCAAAAACGCATATCCCTCTTCCCCGCTCGCAAGATCTCATAGACAAACTCACGGGAGCTAGTCTTTTCTCCAAAATGGACGTACGATGGGGTTATAACAATATCAGAATGAAAGAAGGCGATCAATGGAAAGCAGCCTTTAAAACCCCTTTCGGACATCATGAACCAGTCGTAATGTACTTCGGCTTGACGAACTCTCCTGCTACTTTCCAGACTATGATGGATCAAATATTCCAAGATCTGAAAGAAGGAAAAGTCGTCGTCGTATATATCGACTGATATCCTGGTCTTCACCAACAATGACGTTGAGAAGCATCGGAAGGTTGTTCGCGAAGTTCTCCAAAGACTTCAGGATAACGATCTATATCTAAAACCAGAGAAATGCTCATTCGAGAAGAAGGAAGTTGAATTCCTCGGATTAGTAGTAAAAAACGGACATGTTTCTATGGATCCCAGTAAAGGTTAAAGGAGTTCAGGAATGGCCTACTCCCACCTGTGTCAAGGACATTCAACGTTTCATGGGATTCGCGAACTTTTATCGACGTTTCATTCTCGGATTCTCGGACATTGCCAAACCTATGAACAATCTCATTAAAAAGGACACTCCATGGTTATGGACGGACAAACATGACAAGGCTTTCCAAACCTTGAAGGACAGATTTCACGGCAGCACCTATTCTAGTTATGCCAGATGCACAAAAGAAACAAAAAATCGAATGCGACGCATCTGACTACGCCACTGGTGGTGTATTATCGCAACTAGAAGATGATGGACTTTGGCATCCAGTAGCTTACTATAGTAAATCCATGCAAGACGCAGAGCGCAACTACGATATTTATGACAAAGAACTATTAGCTATTATCAACGCCTTGAAAGAATGGCGTCATTATGTACAAGGAGTATCTCACCCAGTGGAAATCTGGACGGACCACAAGAATCTCGAATATTTTATGTCTAGCCAAAAACTCACTCGTCGCCAAGCCCGATGGTCTCTTCTCCTCGCCGAATATACCTTTACCCTCTATCACAAACCCGGAAAGGTTAACGACACCGCCGACGCTCTGTCCAGGAGGCCAGACCACAGAGGGGGGGTAGAAAACGACAATGCCGATCGCGTACTTCTAAAACCCGAGTTTTTTCAAATCAAAGCCGCAAAAAGAGGTCAAATGCTCGTACAAGGAGAGCAAAAGTTGCTAAAACAGATCAGAGATTGCAACGACGTAGACCCAGAAGTCAAACTTGCGCTAGAAACGATCAAACGAGGACCTGTACAAATGAGAAAAGGACTAGAAGAATGGAACGTAGAAGACAGATTGATACTATACCGAGGACTCGTTTACGTACCAAAGGACAAAGACATCAGACGCTCTATTCTCGAACTATTTCATGATTCCCCTGCAGCCGGTCATATGGGACGAGCAAAGACGCTCGAGTTGATATCTAGGAACTATTGGTGGCCTCAGATGCAAAAATGGGTTAATGACTACGTAGATGGTTGCGACAGATGTCAACAGACCAAAGTTTTCCCTAGTAAACCCCATGGACCCTTAAAACCCAACGAAATCCCAGAAGGACCTTGGCAGACTGTTACCTGCGATCTCATAACCGACCTCCCTATATCTCAAGGATACGACAGTATTTTCGTAGTCGTTGATAGATTCACAAACAAACGCACCTAGCACCCACTACCAAAGACATTGACTCGAAAGGAATCGCGGACTTATTTCTCGGAAACGTATGGAGACATCATGGAACCCCAAAGAAGGTCATCTCGGATAGAGGCACGCAATTCGTAGCACGATTCATGAAAGAAGTATCAAAAGAATCGGAACCCAATGGTCGATGTCCACAGCATATCATCCTCAGACAGATGGACAAACGGAACGAATAAATCAAGAAGTCGAGCAATTCCTTCGCACATTCGTCTCATATCGCCAAAACGACTGGGTTTCATGGCTTCCTATCGCCGAATTCACGCATAATAACTCCATCACAAGTACCGGACGTTCTCCATTCAAAGTCTTATACGGCTATAATCCCGAATTCACCATCTCCCCAACTCCTCCAACACCGTTCCCCAAGCCGATCAACGAGTAGCAGAAATAGAAGAAGCGCAGAAAGAAGCGAAGGCAACGCTAGAAATCGCCAACGATCGGATGAAACGCTTCTATGATCACCATGTGAAAGACGCACCAGAGTTCAAAATCGGAGACAAGGTCTGGCTTGACGCACGAAACATCAAACAACGTCGACCGAACCGAAAATTATCAGATCGTCGATTAGGTCCGTTTGAAATCCTGGAAAAGATCGGCGAGTTGAACTACAAGTTGAAACTCCCGGTTAACTATCACATCCATCCCGTATTCCACGTATCGTTACTCACCCCTCATCGATCCTCTCAACTCGTAACTCGCCCTCCACTTGAACGCCCACCTCCCGAAATTGTCGACGAAAACCCCGAATATGAAGTAGAAGAAGTCCTAGAGTCGCGTATGCACCGACGAAAGTTGCAATACCTAGTGAAATGGAAAGGATATTCATTGGAAGAATCGACGTGGCAGTCAGAAGAAGATCTAAAGAACGCGCCACTCGAAGTTGCAGATTTCCATTCCCGACATCCCGATGCAGTAAAATCCTCTCATATTCGTCCTCTATACTCTCTACACCCGAATTCCTGTCATGGCGACAATCTAACATCCGACCATCATTCATTCGCGAGGACGCTCATCCTAGAGAGGGGGTAATGTCACGAATTCCAAACACAAACCATTATTCTTTCCTTAATTTCCCAATAACGCTTCCAAAACATCTCCAGTCACGTGACCCTTGATCATTTCACCCTTTCACCATGTCACATCTTCACACTTTCACCTCTTCACATAATCACAGTCTGGACTATCCTTTCACATTAAATCTCCGTCTATGATATCATCACCACGTCATCTGCAGTATCGTACGATTCTTTCTCATTGGTTGATTTGTTTCAGACTCAGTTATTGCCTCTTCAATGTTATGTATAAAGTCTTAGTCGTAGTCAGTAGTACTCCTTAGACTTAACCTCTTCGTTCCTACCCAGTGTAGAACCTAGATGTTCCCTCTCTGCAATCCTATCTTGTTCACTCTCTTCTACGACCGAGTCCTAGTGGTTCTGATTACGCCTTTGCTCATTGAGTGAACGCTGGTCATAACAGGT